>VCJK01000247.1:26446-38763 GCA_024139485.1 Backusella psychrophila | reverse complement strand
CTTAATTTTTTTTTTTTTTTTTTCTACAAGAAAGAGAGAGAAAAAAAATTCACACACACACTTTAGTGCGCGTCAATTTTCTACCGTAACCAACAAGACCTTTTCCAACCAGGACAAGGTAGCCCGTCTACCTATTCCCGACCTTGAACTGACAGCAGCACGCTATAAGCAATCTCTTGTTCCACTCATGACCTCGGCCGAGCATCATCAAGTGAGCGACAAAATCGATCGTTTCTTCCAAAAAGGTGGATTGGCCGAAAAATTACAGTCCCGCTTATACGACCTGGATAAACAAGAGGCCAAAAAGGGGCTCTCTTGGCTGGATGAGCTTTGGTTGAATAAAGGGTATTTGGAGTATCGTATCCCCACATTGATCAACGTCAACTGGTGGAACCAGTTCCGTGACCCTGTGGGTGGTTTGGGTCAAGGCGCTCCTGATGGTCAGGTCACTGATTTTCAGTTGGAGAGATCGGCTGGTATGATTTCAGGTTTGATTGATTATTCAAATAGAATTAACAAGTAAGTGAACAAGAATAGAGTGTTTTTATCAACATTTATTGATGTAACTGTATAAAGTGAAGAGATTCCCCCTGATATGTCTCGTTCTGGACCCTTTTGTATGCATCAGGTAAAAAACATGTTTGGCACTACTCGTATTGCTGCTAGTGGACGTGATCGCGTTGTCACCCAATGGCCCTGTTTGGCAAAACATATCAATGTCATTTATAAAGATCAAATCTTTACTGTGCCTGTCATTGGACCAAATGGTGAAACCGTGCCTGTAGGTCAACTTAAAAGGTAAATGAACGGGAAAATTTTAAGAGGGGTTATGTCACTCATTTCTTAAAAAAAAAAATTAGTCAACTTCGGCAAGTGGTGGAGCAAGTTGAAAATACACCTGCTGAACAGCGCCAAGCACCCGTTGGTGTTTTGACAACCGAGCATCGTGACACATGGGGTGCCCTTCGTGAACAGATGGAAAAGGATGGTACCAATGCTGCTTCCTTTAAAAGCTTGGATGATTCCGTTTTTGTGTTCTGTTTAGATGATTATAGCTCTCCTTCGGATATTGATCAGACCCATCGCAACATTTTCCATGCTAGAAACGGACACAACCGTTGGTTTGATAAGGCATTGTCCTTCATTGTTGAGAATAACGGTCGTGCTGGTATTAATGGAGAGGTAGGAAAAGACAGAGGTGTGATATATTGAAGATTTTTTTTATCTCATATTTTTTTATTATTCTTTAGCATGCTCCTGCTGACGCCGTTGTTCCCTCTCGAGTTGTAGATGATGTATTATTGAAGGAACCTTTTGCTGATAAACCCGAAACAGCTGTAAGCCAATTGGCCAAGCCCAATTTGCTGACATGGAATGTCACACCAAAGGTCAGCGACGCCATTCGCACTGCTGAAGTCAATGCTTCCAAGTTGATTGCAGACCTTGACAGTGTTCTCTTGCATTATCCCGAGTATGGATCCAATCTCATGAAGAAAGCCAAGGTCAGCCCCGATGGCTGGCTCCAGATGGTGTATCAATTGTCTTATTATAGAACCTATGGTAAGCCATGCCCTACCTATGAGTCTGCATCCACCCGTAAATTCTTGACAGGCCGTACCGAAACAGTGCGTTCCTGCAACGTCGACACTGTTGCGTTTACAAAGGCATGGGACGACAAGGATGTCAAGATGACAGAAAAGTTGGGTCTCCTTTCCACTGCCATTGCTACTCAATCAGAATACATGAAGGCTGCCAGTAACGGTCTTGGTATCGATCGTCACTTGCTTGGTCTCCGCTCGCAGATGACACCCGAGGAAACAGAATCCACTGATGCTGGCATTTTCCAAGATCCTTCCTACTGGGGCTCTCAGTACTGGCTTTTGTCCACCTCAAACACATCTCCAGGTGATTTGGCATGGGGTGGCTTTGGTGCGGTGACTCCAGAAGGTTATGGTAGCAACTATGCCATTGGTAAAGAGCGTATTCGTATGAGTATTTCCTCTTGGAAATCCTATCCCGAGACAGACTCTGCTCAATTTAGAAAGACAATCCGTGGTGTATTAGACGAGTTTGGAGATGTTGCCCACAGATATCTTATTAAAGAGTAATCTTTTATGTTATGTATGATGATTTAAGTAATAAAATGAAAACACTAGATAATCTGTTGTAAATCTACTTTTTGACTTTATGGCTACATTGATGAACAGAATGAAGGAGTTCAGAAAGACCTCGGGACTATAATCAAGCAAGAATACTTTTATAATTTATAAAAACCTAATTAAGTTCCACATAGTGAAGTGACGGGTACTACTTTTAATTCTGCCCGATTAGCTAAATAGAGCATCAAGGTACCTGAAAGAGATAGGACAGGTTTTTTTCCCCCTTATATGAAACAAAAACCAATGCAGTCTTCAGGAACATCTTACTTTTTAGTTTTGATTATTTAAAAGTTTATTTACTTTTTTTTTTAATGCAGTACGTAGTAATGCCCAAAATAAAAAAGAAAGATAAAGTGAATGCAATGCGAGCTAATCACATGAACATTTAATTGTTACTTTGATCTTACCACATCGGGATTAGTTGATTTTCCTTGAAATCGAACATTATCTACATAAAATTAAATCGAACCAAGTGCTTATACAGACACAACTTCTTTAACTAGTATTTGACGTATGGTAAGCTTAACTAGTATTTTTGACGTATGGCAAGTTTGAATACACAATGTTGTAACCAGAAGGGAACCTGAAAAAAAATGCCTCCAAAAAGGCCTATGAATATGATGGTGGATGTGAACTGTACCGTCACCGTGTTTAAACATCACTTTTTTCTTTTTATGAATGACTTTTTATTTTCTTGTCATTCTATTGTAAGCAGGATCATTGCATTCGTATTTTCAAAAGGTAGAATGGTGTTAATTGATACATTTTGAATATCGGGTTATTTATTTGTGATAAAGCCATGATCGAACCGAATGGTTTTATACCATCTCTGTGAAATTTTACTGCTTAGTTTATATGTTGTCTATTCATGTTAAAGTTTTGTTTGCAAAAGTTAAAAAAAAAATAGCAAGCGTAAAACACATCTTTTTGGTGATATTCTGTACTCACAGAAAAATTTCCTATTTGGGTTTAGTACATGACCAAATGCCATTGACATCAGCAAAACGTCATAGATCATTTTTCACTATAAAATCGATGCATCCTTTTTTTTTATCCCTGTTTTTCTTATAAAACAAGAAAGAAAAAAACTACTTTTTTCTTTCTTTCATGATATGTTTGATAAATTAAAAAATTTATTCCAAAAAAAGAAACCCGAGGAAAATGCGTTGCCTTTACATTCCAATCGGTTTAGCAAATCAACAAATGACACTGACCAAAGCACTTCTTTGCGTGTGATACTTGATGAATCTGAATTGAAGTTTTATCAAGGTGGTGTTCCTAAAAAGTATAGACCTGTGGTCAAATGGATTGGACGTCTTGGTTTCATTGCAAAAGGGGTCGTTTATGGTTGTATTGGCGTCTTGACATGTACAAATGTGTCAGGTGCCTGGACTCCCAACGGAAGTCAGGGAAACGAATCACCCCAGGTAAGCTTAGAATAACAATGATAAACATGATAATTAAAGAGACGTTACTCATCTTCTTGGTTACTTTTAGGGAGCATTTTTATTACTGGGTGGTATTCCTCGTATCGGTAGAACAGTACTTATTGTGATGGCAGTTGGTTTGGTTTTGTATATTATTTGGAGGTAAAGAAAAAAAAAGTGCTGATAAGATAAATTTTTTAATCAAGAAACCAACAAATTGTATAGATTTTGGGAAGCCATCACTGGTCAAGGAAGTGATGCATCATTCAGTAAAAAGAAAAACTTCTTTCGATATCGACTTTCACCATTTGTCAGCGGATTGGTATATTCAGCCTATACATATTATGTCGTACATATGATTTTTCAAACAAATGAAGAACAACAGCAGAGCGCATCAAGTAAGACATTCCCAGCATCCTGGACAGATTCAGATATCGGAAAAGCCGGTATTGCGCTCCTGGGTATTGCGTTTTTAATTGCTTTTATTACACAAATTATCAATGCAGTTAGTGGCAATTTCATCCGTGATCTCAAGACCAGCGAACCAGATGCCAATAAAATTGAAGCATTTATAGTACACATGTCAGGCCGAATTGGTTTTGGTGGACGAGCTGCTCTCTTTGGCACCCTGTCAGGTTTCTTTTGGGATTCACTTGCTAAACGAAACGAAGCAGGAGAGAAAAACATGGTGGCTGCCGCTGTCAGCAAATTGGCAAATTCACCAGGAGGGCGGTTTTTTATGGTAATTTTAGGTGCGAGTTTAATCGTTTATGCTATTTTTGCTGCGTCAAATGCATATTATAAATATTTCCCTACTCCTCCACCGACACGCCGCGAGTTTTATACCGATGTAGTCATTGATCCACAATCGGATTCAAGTTCAGGAGAGGAGCAGAAGGAACCTCAGACTCAAAGAACGATCAGATCAAGACTTCAGTTTTGGAAACGTAGCACTGAAAGCCCGCCTGTCAAAAAGTCATTTGCTTCGAGGCTTGCATTTTGGCGAACTGATGATCAAAAAGATTCTGAAAATACGTAGTGTACCTTATATATAACATGTAATCTATTAATTATATTAGCACCAAAAAAACAAAATGAGTAAACTATTATACCCAATGTATATTAATACCCAAATTCACACTAATAAAATAATAAAATATATATCATGAAGATCTTGTAATTGTATATATTGACGTTAATAAAAGCAGCCAATAATGGGATCGTTTTGTATAACCAAGTCAATGTGAATATAAGTACCAGACCGTTGATTGATTTTTCAACTACTGACTTTACGATCGTGAACTTTTTTTTTATATGGCTGCAGGAATTTAGCTTTGACAACCTATCTTTCTTCGCTGGATGAACTGTCATTCAAATAATGTTACACTGATAAAACGCTAAGACTTAGTCTATTCACTAAAAGCAAAACATAAATACAGTGAGCATAAAATATTGACAGAAACGTGGGTTTAACTTGTCATATATTATCATTACCAATATATATATATACTGGTATTTGCAATATTCTTGGTGTATTATAAAATAATAAATCTAGGATATACTACATGAAGCATACTCAAATACGACTTGTAAATAAGCTTTATTTCATTTTTTTTACAGTATCTTTTTAACGTTTGATATTTTGGATTCATCAACTCCTAAAGAGGTTTTTTTTTTAAAAAAATAATCTCTCATTATCATATTTTATAGAGTGTAAAATTGAACAGTTAAGAAGAGGTCCCTTTATTACATTCATAAGAAACAAGTAAACAAATTATTATAAACAAGAATGAAAACCTTTAATTGTTAAAGCATTGGGTTTTGTCACATCGCGCTCCCCCTTTAGCACAGAAATCATCACAAGTATCCCGTCCCCATTTGTATCTCTCGCTTTTAGGGCAAGCAAAGACAAACTGCTCACCATCGAGCATACAAATGCCAGTAGATCCAGAGCAGCGACACATGACACTGGCTTTTTGAAGACTTTCGCAAATTGGCTTTGTCACAGCAGAGCAATCTCCAGGTTCACAACTAACAAGTTGTTGGTAGGTTATAATGGTAAACAAAACTAGTGCAGGCACCTTCATGATATTAAATAAAGATATATTGGATTTTTTTAAATAAAAAAGCAACCGTATTTATAACTAAAAAATAAAGCGAAAAAAAAATATGTAAATAATACTTGTTTATGTATTTCTGCATCACATAATGCACTTCTGAGATTTACAGTTTAAACTGAAGACTTGCCACGTACCTAATTTTATTGTTCAAGTAAAACTATTTGGAGCTCTCTTAATCTATAGATGAGCTTGCTTACTATTCGAATACCATGTCCGTGTATATATGACCGTAATAAAATCTTTGTAGGAATTAATTATACAAAGGAAGTAAGAGAAAAGATTTATGCTTTGGCCCTGATGTGAGACTCACAGATTAATGCGTATTTTGTTTTCTAACATATCGTTAATAATATGCGCTAAGGAAACGGTTTGAAAAGGGAATTGTTTTTTTTAGTATCTCAAGCATGCGAGTATTTATCATTTGTAGCGTTGCCAAGTGTGCTTATTTGCATTTTTTTTTGTAGAAGTAGGTCATAGTGTATATATATGGACAAAATCATTTTAGATATCATGTTTCGCTGCGTTGGTGACGTTCTCTTACAGTAAAACCAGCCATAATAAATAGTATGAGGGTGGATGAACACGAAAAACGATTTCACAGCGGAAAAAATGCCTTTTAATATAGCAATCTTTTTGATATATAAAACTTATTGTGCTCTTATGGTAGTATTTATCATTGCCTCTCGGTATAATGATACAGAAATCTTTTTTATTTAGTCTATTTATCAATGAACAGATGCTTAATATAAATGGGAACACAAGCATTTATAGTTATAAAATTGTGGTTCGCTACATGCACTGCCCCTTTACCACAGTGATCAGCACAACCATTGCATCTTTCTTTGTACGTTACGCTATCGGGGGGGGGGAAAGGAGTAAACCTATCACATCTACAAAATACTTTATTTGCTTGAGTTCTATATCAATTTATACTTACCTCGCTATAAGATTATTTAAAGATGTATACAACGAGCTGTTAATACATTGGTGTATAAGATTAATGCAAACACCTTCAAACTACCAATATGCAGCAATTTTTTGATAGAAGTATACTTCACATTGACATTCTGATTTTCATCGTGCATTTATAAGTAAATATCTGCATTTATAAGTAAATATCTACATTATATATTTAACCTTGTAGACTAATCCGTACTAAAAATGCCAAACTGTATCTTTAAAGAAATTCATTTATCCATGGTTGACTTCAAGGTGGATAATACAAAAAAATAAAAGAGAGCCAAGTATTTTTAAATGTATAATTAGCAAGTATTTTCCCTGCCACCAAATTTATACATATATTCAGCCACATGTTTTCTATTGTTCGTCAAGATATTATCAACCACTTGTTAGTTATGTTTTAATTCATGTAGGACTTGTATATTCGAAACCATGTATGGAATTTTAATTTTATTCAAAGGTGAAGCGTGAGTCAATAATCACCTATTATAACACTTGATAAACAGGTGCTTGATTAAAACTATACTCATTTTGAAAGTATTAAGATTTCAAGTTCTCATATCGGAAAGCGAATCGTTACACGAGTATGCGCATTTTAATGTGTTCAAAAGTTTGAACTTTATCCGAATGAAAAGAGCAATGACAATCATTTTACCTGAGTAGTAAGAGTTGTACGGTTTTCTACTTACGACGTAAATTACTATAGGGAGACTTGGGTGGTATCTTCAGTTAAAAATGGCTACTGTCAAAAAATATGTTTTGAATCAGTGTGGAACTGTATTCCCGATATATCAACATCTACCGAAATCTAAGGTTACAATCATTTTGTGAATTTACAGTACAGTTATTTTATATAAAATGCTATATTTTACCAATAGTGCTTATATAATCTATTTATTTACATGGATAAGTATATTTTACTCAAAACAAAGTCAAATCGGCTATAAACATTTACCCTGTAAAATGCTGGATCGTAAAATAGAGCATAGCGTCTTATTGATAAAGATGATTTTACAAGCTAGTCACTATACAATGTTTAATAATATTTGTTGCTGGAAGCTGAACCTTTGTGCTTTTCAGTAATAAAGATATCAAAGCATAAAAACGGGAAATGCTAGGTTTTTTTTTTAAGTCTCCATACCAACAACACACATAGTTTTATGCTGATAGTACTATTAAATTTCCAAAAGTAAAAATAATACTTTTTAGAGTATATATAGAGAGAAATAGAAATATCTTCTTTAAAACATGTATTTATTTCATTAAGTTTTAGTCATTGTCAACGATCTTCAGAACCCGGAGGAAAGGAAACTTTTAGTAGGTGTAACAACAGTACTAGACGTCTTCTTTTCTCCCCTCTGGTTCTTTCCCTCTGGCTCTCTCGGTTTTATTGTCAATGTAAGTACATACACCGTTGTACAAATTCCAATAATAAATATAATTAGAAGGAAACTTTTTTTCTCTCTTTCTTCCTCTTTAACTGAAAAGTAGAAAATATAGATTGAAAGTTTTAGGTTTCAAAACGCACTTTTGATTGTTATTTGTAACATTTCCTAAGTTTGTGTGATCACGTTTTAACAAAATATTTTTTAGAGTATTTCATAAATGGATGTATAGTACTGCTTTGTTTTATTTTTTATGGCCATATTACAAGGACGACAAACAGAAATTCACAGAAATAATTCCATATTTTTCTTTAATGAATCAAAAGTGATGGGAGTAAAGGTAGAGGTGTCATCTATTTATGGGGGAAGTTTAGCAGAAATATAAATACAGTTCACATTGGTCCAACATTACCTTGATATTTCTTATATATTGCGCACCTCGATTTACTTGTCAGAAATACTTATTTGTTGAAAACATTCAATATAATATGATTTTTGCCTGTAACAGTCTAGATTTGATATAGCCAAAGCAGGTGATGTTATCTTTTTGTTGAATTACACAATTAAAAAAAAAAAGCCTCATTTTTTTAAATCCAATATTACAATAAGGTTTATTTCATTATGTATGCATTTCGTAAAGAGTTACAAATTAAAGTAAGGAGGGGCACAGCCTTCATTTCATCGATGAGTTGGGATTTAATTGGTGGATATAGTAAAAAGTCATAAGTTCCACAAGATTCTTTGAATGGTATATAGTATCGGTAACCTCTTGAGCCTCTAGGAGCATACCAACGGCGTTCATCATTACTTAGTGTAAGTACAAGTAAATGAGACTCCTCATCAATAAATGGACCTTGATAATGGAAGACTGACAGATTTGCTTTTGCCAAATTGAAAATTCTTCTAAAAATGTCTTTACAGTTGTCTAATTTCAAGTATGATATTTTAGGAAAGTGTCGTGAAATAAAAGTATCTATATGTACAGGCAGATCAACGAAAACAAAGGACAAACTTTCTATATTTGATAAGCTGGTGTAATCGAGACCGATGGACAGAGTAATTCGATCGAATGTGAGCGATGTAACCGCAAGCGGGCAATTGTCCAAAACGTCGTTTATTTTGATGGTAGCTCGTGTATTGAAACCAAAAGAAGACAATGTGAGACTTTTAAGTACCTGAAATTCATTCAACCAATAAAAGTCTGCAAATACAGGGCTCTCCAGCACAAGGGTTTGTATATACGAAGTTTGCTGCGACATTGCTATCCGTTGGAGTGACGCATGGGGTAATGATCCCACTTTCAAGAAATCGATTCGAGACGTGTGCTTTTCCAAGGCTCCGACAAAGTCCTTAATCTGACCAGCATGACTGATGCATAGCTTCTTCAACCTGTGCCCCAATGTTTCGATAAAAGGAGTCCATCCATATTTATTAAAATAATCTACATCATCGTCATTCTTTAATACATTGAAGACATCATATTCCAGATTAACCAGATTTGGATATTTTTTACTGATATATCGAAGCATGTCTGTTCTTATCTGCAAGTTTTTCATATAGACACGATAGAAGGAGAATTCGGTGACTGAAATTGCAGGCTTGAGGTTTTCGTCAAATCCAGACCCATCAAAAGATAAATCGGTAACTTTAAGTATTTTAATATGAGGCAAATTTTTGTGTATTGTGTCGAGGTCGTAAAAGTAAATCTTGCTGTAACCACCCAAAGCCAAGTACCTTAGAGAAGGGGCGTTCTTTAAATAAGGAAGAATATCTTTCTCGAATTCGCATATATCGAGTGTTGTTAAATTTGGACAAATGTTTGTTGAAAGTAGTTGGTAAGTTATTGATAAGGGCGAATATTCTGAGATGTGTATGATTTTATTGTGCCAAGGATATTGTGTTTTTTCTTCTAAAATTTGTTCCACTGAATCTGGCCCAGCCGAATAGAATGTCTTTATATTTGGTAGCAACGAAAGAAGTGTATTTCTGTCGACTTCGCCAAATTCATATTCCAAATAGAGTACTAATCGTTCAACTTTGGTGACTATTTCAGGGCTTTGTTGTAGTTTTTTTAGAAATTTATTCAGGCTATTCATAGAAGATATTACAACTGTGTGGTAAAGAATAAGCTTTTCAATGATTAGTCTCCAGCGATTTGACACTAGCATGCATTCCATTTGATCATCGGGATGGAGCAAAAAGAAGATTTCTCGAAGAACTTCAGGTGACAAATTCCTCATTATTTACAAAAAAAAAAAAGTAAGACGAAGTATGTTCAAATAGGTAATTCATAATTAAAGTAGTGATCCTCCCTGAGTGGCTTTGGAGTACAAAAAAAGGGGAGGCGGACGATAATGTGTGTTGTACTTGGTATTTAATTTACCCGGAGGTTGTTACAAGTCCTACCTATAGTAATCAAGGTAAACAAATGCCAAAAGGAATCATTATTTACTATTTTTCTAGGTTGTTTCAAGTAATAACGGGTATTGCTTCTGGAATTCATGAAGTATTGAGCATGATTCACAAGGTACATTAAAATTAAAAAACAAAAATTTTAGCGAATGGATCTTATGGAATCATTCTGAGCAAACCGCGGAAAAATAATCACCTCTGTTCGTTTATATGATAATATTCATCATGAATACACTTTTCAATTAATAAAGACTGAAAGACAAACACTAGCGATCGTACTTTGTATGTTAAAGAACCCATGTATTTAATAGTATACCATTGTATCAACATAATATAACAAAAGAAGTACCACTCTATTACATCTCCCAATCAATACCTATTGAAAACTGTATACTGTTATTGTTAACTATATTTGAGACATACAAACATTATTTGACCCTACAATATAACCTGTGATACGATCTATTCTGCCGTTTAAGCTGATAATCCGATTTAAACCAAAAGCCATATATGGAGAAACATTTAGTTGATCATTACTCAATTTAGAATTACTTTAGAGAGTGTTTTACTTAGATAAGCATCTATAATATCTATTGAGCTTGCATATGGTACTATTTAAACTAACATGCATATCATTTTATCTGATATATAAAAAAATAGAGTTTTAATGCATATGGAATTAATTTTAGTTGATCAATAATTTTAAAGGAGATACATTAGTCAACAAATCAGCCAAAGCCATGATGTTATAGAAAACATTACCGCTTTATTATAATCACCGACAATTGACTACCCTTCTCTAATCAAACTTTCTCAAGTCATTTAAGCTGCTAATGATTACCAACTAACGTTAACGTTTTGAAGAAAAAGTGATTCGAAATTTAATATCACCCCGAAATCAGTTTTAAAAGTGTTATTTAACACTTGTTGACATTATAAAATAACAGATGGGCATCTTATAAATATTAATTTTTTTTTATAAAGGACGTCTTGTGATCTGATATCATTCTTTGGTGGGTTACATCAAAAAAGGTTTTATTAAGTACCAGAAGGTCGGGATTAAAAGATAAATATCTTTTGCTGTTTGTGATTTTTATGGTCATGAAAATAACTGGTTGTTACTTTTGATTTATTCTAGATCAGTAAAAAATAAAAATCACTACTCAAAGCTGGTATGGGAAAAGAAGAGATAAATACACAATACAAATGAAGATTAACGAAGGATAGTCATGCATCTACAACTATTTGACAGTGCGTCGTTTAAATATCTAAAGGAAGATCAATAAACCCGGTGTATTTTTTGTACTCCTTCTCATTCTAACCCAGAAAGCTTATTTCAATTATTGAAAGATATTATTGATCAGTGCAGAAGATCTGACAATAATTTCATGCCTATTTGTTCATTATCAAGGTTTTTCTCATCTTTGATTGGATCAGTTATTCGCTTAATTTGATGTATCGATGTCTAAAAAACTATTGTTGATTGCAGAAAAAACCTGATGGATTTCTATGGCACAATGCATCGTGCAGATCACTTGGTTTGTTCACTTGGGATACTTAGTTCGACTTTTGATTTTTTTTTTTTTTCATTCTCACCACTTAATTTATTGAACAGTAATTTTAATGTTTTATTATTATTCAAATGAAACTAGAACGATAGAAATAGATCTCTGACAATGCTTTAAAAAAAGAGATCAGCACAATAGAAACGAACGCGATACCAAAATTAGGTTGGTACTGTGTTACAACAGTCCCAACAGTTTGGGTTCGATAAAAAAAGTCTATCCATTGATAGCCGTGCATCCATTGTCTTCTTCATTAAACTTTAAGAATATGACTTTGTGAGACTACCTC
>VCJK01000247.1:14735-26433 GCA_024139485.1 Backusella psychrophila | reverse complement strand
AAAAAAAAAAAAAAAAAAACATAATAGTCAGGCATTATATGTTTAACATCTATATTGCAACAATTACAACGGGGAATTTCAGCAAATGATTTTGAAAGCAAAAGTTGGCCGAAAGTTGCACCTACTGGGAGAAAACTAGCAAGATATGGAACTGCTTTTTCACATTACCTTGACGAAATGATACAAACCTTTGGCAAAAATGGATTTATTAACGAAAATTTGTATTTCTGGTCATTATGAATGTCATTTTCATTATACTACTTTATTTTTCAGAAGATGTTGTAGGACTATAATTTGGAATACCAAAATAAGTGTTTAATTTTATTCGTTTTTGATTCATGGTAGTATAAATTCAAGGCTGGCATCTAATGCTATATTTGTTTTATATTTACTTTCAGCAGATGTCCATACTCGTTTGTGAAATATTCATTATTGTTTATTATACTTGATGAATTGGTTTTCGAAGAGCGTGCTTCATGTAACAGACATCTAGGAAGCTTTGGATTTCCCTTAAATTGTGTTGAAGACCCACTCATTTTAATATCCACAATGCATCAAATGAGTTTTCTTGGTCGTATCTTTTGGATTATATTTCATTTTCATGCCCTTTTCCTGGTGCATAAAAACCCGTTTTATGCTCGCTTAGTTGTCAGTAGTATCATATTATCCAAAAGCATGATTCTTCTTGAATTTTTCAAAACCCCTCTATAATAATACCAGATATAGTGATTTTTTTTCTTTCAAGAATTAAGCAGCAAGCTTTCATCGGATAAAAAATCTTCTGCCATTCTTGGGTTTACAAAGTGCATTACTAAAGAGGAGTCCTGCTGTAAGTGATTTGATCGTTTGTGGAGGTCCTATACTCATCCTGAGATTGTTATTTCACTCAAAAGATTTTAAATGTATTTAAAGGGCACAATATCCGTAAGTGTTATAATAGGACCCTATGGTTTTAAATGCATTTGAACACTATAAATGACTGCATTTAAATACGATGCAGTGTTTACCAAAACGCAAAAGTGGGCTAAAATGTGACCAAAAAAAATCTAAGATTATACTCGAAGCCAATCATAACATTTTTATGGGATTACAAAAAGCCATTGTTGAACAAGATAAACGATGGGGCACTTAAGGATAATAAAGTTCTTAATTTCTTTTTTCAAAAACTTTTTCTTTCTTTTCTTTATTCTCTTGTTCAGTTAAATGGAAAAAATGAATAACCATCAAAGAAAATGTAAGTTATTTTCAGTTTTTTCTTTTGAACTTCCGTATTTCTATGTTTAAACATATTGATACCAACTAATAGTTGCCTTCGTAGATGAAAGGGTTAACGTTCCTTCTGATATTGTTTCTAAAGCAAGAGATGGAGATGCAGCAGCCCAGTTAACGATGGGAAAGGTTTATTTTGATGCAACTTATGTTGAAAACAATCGAGGTATAGCTTTTGACTGGATGACTCTTTCTGCAAACCAGGGGAATATGGAAGCCCAGTTTAAGTTGGGAGACCTTTATATTCTTGGTCATGGAACCTCAAAATGTTTTTTCCGACGCCTATCAATGGTACACAAAGGCTGCAATTCAAGGATACAAAAAAGCATTGACTAGAATACACGACCTTTATCAGGAGGACGTCAGAATACACTGTCGTGGACAAATAAACTTAAAAGAACTAGGGGATGGCCCGATGTTTGATGAGTCCCAAATAGACGACCGTAAAATGATATCAAACTTTGCCATAGACTATTACACTGACCAGTTTAAGCATTATCAGTCATCCAATCACGACGATTTTGTTGCCCAACTAAACTTGGCTTTTCTCTATCAACATGGCTATGGTGCCAAGAAATGTATCAGATGGGCTTTTGAGTACTATACTAAGGCAGCTGAGCAAGGAAGTACAGATGCCCAGTACAACCTTGGTCATTTATATCAGAAACATACAAATATCAAGTTTAACTATCGACAAGCTTTCAAATGGTTTACTCAATCTGCGCAAGGTGGAAACATTGCTGCCCAAAGATCTTTAGCTTATTTTTACTTAAAGGGTTTAGATAGTGATAGTGATTATGAACTGGCATTCTTTTGGTACAACAAAGCAGCTAAAGCAGGCGACTCTGAAGCACAAGTGACACTTGGAAAATTATACCGAAAAGGTGATTATATAAATCAAAATCTACCCATGGCAGTCAAATGGTATTCGCTGGCAGCTCGTCAGGGTAACACTGTGGCCCAAAATTGTTTATCTCAACTGCATCAGCGCGGTAGGCTCAACAGCATTACGCTGGAACAAGACATATTAGAATATATTACGGAGTATTCAATGAACAGTAGATTAGGCACAAAACTATCTATTGATGTATCCAAACTAGGTAATTCACCTAATTTCAAACAGCTAAATGAACTTGCTAGATGTGCCCTTATTGGTGATGACCGAGCAATGTATGAAGTAGAGCTCAAATACTTAAAGGGTGATAACGATTTTACTCAAGATCAAAACACTGGTGTTAAATGGATCAAGAATGCCGCAAATGCCAAACATAAGCTTGCCTAATTAATGATAGCTGGCCTATATAGGAAAGGTGACTCGATCGAGCAAGATTATTTTAAAGCAACCATTGGAATTTGCTGCAAAAAATGGCTCCATTTATGCTCAGGCATATCTAGGAAGATACTACTCCGATACAAAGGCCGAACATCATGATTTATCAAAATCCATTCTATATTATACCATGGCGGTTGATTCAGGTGATACGTATGCTTGCTTTAACTTGGCTATAATACACCTCAATGGAAATGATACCCCTAAAGATTACATCAAGATATACAGCTTGTTTAAACAGTCAGGTGTCCGAGAAGCGTCGGAAACCCCAATATTGATATCATCACCCATAAAAGACTATTCAGAACTTTTGAGCATGTTTATCGAGGTCACCAATAGCGGAATTGATGATTTACATTACAGAATCGGAAAATTATACGAAAATGGTGTTGAGCTTGATTATTTAAAAGCATATCAATTTTACAAGAAGGCTTCGCATATGGGTCAAGTAGAAATACTTAAAATATTGAACATCACCCTAAAATCCAGGATCATGTCGAATATGGATACAGAAAAAAAACTTCATCGACCCTTCATCGCAAGAATATCAGAATTCTTTCCTAATGAGTAAATGTGAACTTGGGAAGTGGTACGAATACGGGGAATTTTTTGAGAAGAATTTAATGGAAGCTCTTGAATGGTATACAAAAGCATACCTCCAAGGATACAGCGACATCATACAAAGGCTCTATGATATGTATGAGCACGAGTTATACGTAGATTATTTTTTCAAAAGATTACTACAAAATTTATTGGTAGCATCTTGTGGGCACTTCCGTCTAAGCAGCACCTAGCATTATTCTGACTATCGCGATGTAAACAGCCGAATAGGTGCAATTTACTTCTTTGGACAAGGAGCTGGCAAAGATCTCAGAAAGGGATGGGAGTATCTCTCAAAAGAATGCGATGGAGTTTTTGGTATTGAAACCACAAGCTTCTTGTTTTTAGGATCTAACAGTCTTGGTTCCATGCAGAAAAGCTATATTATAAATGCGATTGAGGAAACCGTTACACCTATCAATCAAATGAACAAACAACAACTGTACGCGTTGAGTTGGTATTTCTTTGAAGGCGTAGTAGAAACACCAGATTCTTATACTACTCTTGACTATTATGACCAAGACAACTCCAGACAGCATAGTATAACTGAAAAAAAACTATACAAAAGCATTCAATTGTCTAAAGAAGGCTGCCGATAAAGACTACCCTCCTGCCATACATCAATTTGGAATCATGTACCACTGTGAATACGGTGTCGATAAAGATATTGAACAAGGTGAAAACCACTTCAATGAAGAAGTGAATGACGATCCGGAATACGTGAAGTCTATTGCTATGCTATACCATACACACGACGGAATGCAAGACTTTGCCATAGCACTTCAATGGTATAAGCGTTTAGAAAAAAGGCTTGATGAAGACTTGACAGATTCTGAGCGTGAAAAAACCAATGAACTGGTGCAAGTTGGTTTGGGACTCATCTACGAATACGGTGGCGGTGTAGAACAAGATTACCAGAAGGCTCTCGGGTGTTATAAGGGCCTTGTAGATAATAAAACTATGGTAGGTTTTCACCGACTTGGTTTGATGTACTACTACGGGAAAGGGGTTTTGGTTGCCTACAAAGAAGCTTTGAGTTTATTTGAAAAAGCTACTCGTGATATGAACCAGTGGAATTATAAGCTGCCATTTGTATACCCGCAGACTGGTGTACATACGGATGATAATCAAAGCAATTTAATATTTTGTACAATAACCCTCTCGGAAACAAAAGGAGAATCTTACTACTACTTGGGAATGATGTATAAAAATGGACAAGGCGTTCCTCAAGACGAAGAAAGGGCTCAAGGTTATTTTAGAGAAGCTCTATACCATCGATGCAAACGTGCTAAATATGAAATTGTACATTAAAGTTTTTATCCCAGTATTTAATAAAAAATATAACATATTTGTAACAAAATTGCTTTTCTAATACATAATGAGGTTTAGTCTACTTGAAGATATTCTTACAGGAAACTACATATTCAAAAATTGAGTTCATCAAAGCTGAAGTATTATAGTCTGATATCATTTTTACTTTACTAAAAGAAAATCCAAAAGTAGCCTTGGTACAAAACATTGAATCTATAGCCACAATTTCAAGGATAAAAATGAAATATAACGCGAATGCCTGTATTCATACAATAATTTACACTCCACAAAGAGTAAGAGTTAAAAGATTTCCTTTATTATTATCTATCTGAATACAAATCTTATTTTTATTTTTCGTCCGATGTAATTCATTATGTATGTCGATGGTTTTTAAAGTAGGAAATTTAATAAGCAAAGTGAATTTGTATATGAACCTACCAAGTAATAATATAAAAGAAAACAAATTGCCAAAGCCTTGTATAAAAGAAAACGGAGAGCAAAAATGACGATTACGCAAGAGTTTAAATAAGCAGCCTAGAAGGAGTAACATCAGATCAACCTTTTAAACTAGTAATATTAGTGATCGATTGCACTGGCTACACTCTTCCATTTATATAAGTAGAATAATGATAAAGTTGTGGGATTATAAAAAGAACAAGGACAGATATTTGATGAGTAACTTATGTGTAGCTTTGTTATATTTCTCTTATTACTTACACTGCTAATAATGATAGACCATATATAATTATTTATTTATATATTTTAGATGATCTCACTCTCCGGGAAAGAAATAGATTAATTACCAATTGTCTTTTTTATAAATGTGATAATGCTACTTGGTGTAGCTATTTGCAAGGTTCATATATCTATACTTCCAGAAATTACCATTTTCAGAAAATAAAGCTAAAACATATCTTTTACCCAAAGAAACACAAATATCAAAGCCAAACCAATGATCTTGTCCAGAATAATACCACCAGAATAATTTAATGTCGTACAATACACAAGTTACATGAGGCTCGGCTAGAAAAAAAAATAAGATATTTCCTTTCTTTATCCTCTTCATAATAATAAAAAAAAAAAAATGAATTTTCAGGAAAAAGAATGTAGGCTGCAAGTAGTTTCTTTTTTTCTTCTTCAAAAAAGAAAATCCTTGATCGGTTTTTTATAAGCAAAGCTGACTAACCCATCCTTTTTTTTTTTTAATAGCTGGGAGGATCCATGATCTTCTTGATCTTGTTGCTAAAGCAAACGAAGGAAGTCCAACAGCTCAGTTAGAGTTGGGAAAAATCTATTACAACTCGATTTCTATTGAAAACAATTGCAGGTCATCATTCAGTTGGATTATTCGTTCTGCAGAACAAGGAAACAGGGAAGCTCAATTCAGGCTGGGTGACCTTTACGCTCTTGGTCATGGAAATATAAAAAGTTTATCCGACGCCTACCATTGGTATACAAAAGCTGCTGTTCAAGGATACAGGAAGGCCCTGATCAGAATACATAATCTTTATCAAGAGGATATCAAAATACGCTCTCGTGGTCAGTTAAGCTCTGAAGAAAAGGAGCATGCTTCTGAAAAATTCAAGAAAGAAAACAATATCAGAGAGCTGTTTGAATACCGAGTTGCACAAAATCAAGCCATTTTGAATGACGCTATCGCATATTACACAAACCAGTTCAGACACTATCAATCGTGCAATCAAGAGGACCCTATTGTTCAGTTAAACTTGGCCTTCTTATACCAGCATGGCTATGGATTAAAGAGATGTATCAGATGGGCCGTTAGGTACTATACATTGTCGGCGGAGCAAGGGAACATCGATGCACAGTACAATCTTGGTGAACTTTTCCAACAAGACCATGATATGAAATTCAACTATCGACACGCTTTTCAATGGTATACTAAGTCTGCTCAAGGTGGAAGCATCGCGGCACAAAAGTCTCTGGCCTATTTTTATCTTAAAGGATTGGCTACCGACATAGATTACGATATTGCACTTTCTTGGTATAACAAAGCAGCAGAAGCCGGTGATTCCGAGGCACAACTAATTCTTGGTAAATTATATCGAAAAGGTGATTGTATTAAGCAGAACCTATCAATTGCAGTTAAATGGTATACGTTAGCAGCTAGACAAGGGAACGTTGTAGCTCGAAACTGCTTATCTCAGCTACAGCAACGCGGTATGCTAAGCAACGTCAATCTCGGAGAGGATGAGGCTGACTATTTTGCAAAGGAGCCAATGGATAAAACCATATGCTCTAAACTATCGAAAGACTTGGCCAGACTTGTTGATTCACCCCACTTTGAAGAGTTGAATGAACTTGGCAGATGCGCACTTATTGGTGACGGACATGCCATGTTTGAAATTGGCCTCAAGTACTATCATGATGACAGCGAATTCGACCAAGATCAGGAAACGGGAGTAAATTGGATAAAAAATGCTGCCAAGGCCCAACATAAACAAGCTCAATTCATGGTTGCGGATCTATACAAAAAAGGCGAGTCAATGTTACAAGATTATCACAAGGCAGCTATATGGTACAAACAAGTTGCCAAAACAAAAGATGCAGATGCTCAACGTAATGTGGGGTTGATGTATAACGAGGGTCTTGGTGTTCGTGAGGATGCGCTGGAGGCAAGCAAATGGTTCACGTGGGCAGCCGATCAAAATAACAAATATGCTGAGTGTGATCTTGGCTTATTAAGATCAGTCGGTAGAGGTCTACGACAAGATAAAGAAGCTGCTGTGGACTGGTTTAATAAATCTGCACTCCAGAAAAACATTCAGGCCTTGTGCATTCTTGGTGACATCTATTTTTATGGTCGACTTGAAACAAAAGCGGATACAGAAAAAGGTCTAACACTGTTGGAGTTTGCTGTCAAAAAAGGTTCTATTGATGCCCAAAAGAAAATAAAAGACATATGCGAAGAAGGACGCGACATTGATCTGGATATGGATAGTTACATCGAATGTTATACGCTTGCAGCTAAATCAGGCAATGCCGAAGCCCAGTATACCTTGGCAATACAATATCTGAATTCAGATAACTGGGAAAAGGCATACAGCTGGTTTAAACAGGCAAAGGACAATGGATACCAAAGTGCTGAATGGGTGTTTCAAATACCTATACAGTATGATCCAAAGATAAATAACTACTCAAAGGTGATAAACATGTTTGTCAAAGTTACCGAAGAGAAAATCGATGACTTGTCCTACCACATTGGGTTTCTCTACGAGAATGGCGTGGTGTATTCCGGAATACAGCGTAGTCGAATAGACTATGTTAAAGCGAAGGATTGGTACTTGAAAGCCTCGAAAAATCGCGATGGACGAGCAGACTACCGTCTCGGTATGATTTACGAAAATGGAAATGGCGTCAATCAAAAATACGATAGAGCCGAGAGATATTACAAAAGAGGCTCCAAAAGAGGAAATGGCGATGCCAGTTATAAAATGGCAACCACTTATTTTATCGAAGACGATATTTCCCTTCATAGATTCATTCAAATGTATAAAAACGGAAGACTTGTTGAGCAAAATTTAATCAAGGCATATGAATTTTATCAAAAGGCGTCGATTGAGGGTCATCAGGAGGCCACCAGGATATTACACCCATTTGAAATCAAAAGCCGACACTATTCTCACAAGTTCCTGAAACAGATTGCCATGCTGGAAGCTGCAACCGAAGATGGATTGGCTGGTCTAGAGTATCAACTTGGCGTCATGTACAAAGATCGGTTTGATTATGTGACGGCTTTCAAGTGGCTTTGTACGGCCGCCAAAAATGGTGTGACGGATGCTTACTACAAGCTTGGCGTTATGTACGAAGAAGGAAAGGGTACTGAACGCGACTTTGCCTTGGCAGCAACTATGTATCAAAAGGCAACTGAAAAGGAACACCAAAAGGCTTGCTATCGACTTGCTCGCCTCTACCAATACGGACAGGGAGTTGGCTCTGACTATTTAATGGCATATCAGTTTTATAAAAAGGCCAAAGAATTGGGTCATCCAGAAGCATATAAAGTCCTAAACATTACCTTGGAAACCAACAATGGTTCAACTACACCCGGCGGTGCTTGCTTTTTCCTTACTTCATCACCGGACTTTCACAATTCACTTTCAATGTGCAAATACGTTGCAGAAGAAGGCGATATCGATGTCCAGTTTAAAGTTGGATTTACATATGAATATAGTCTACCAGAACCAAATTACGGAGAGGCCTATAAATGGTATTTTATGGCAGCAAGTAATTCGCACACAGAGGCAGTGTATCACCTGGGATTACTCTATGAAAAAGGTGCTGGTGTTGAACAGAATTACAGAAGAGCTATTCAGTTGTATAAACAGGCGAATAAACAAACCAGTGGCGATGCTCTTTATAGGTTAGCCATTGCATATCATCAAGGAAGAGGCGTAGATGTCGATCTAAAAAAGGCAATTGAGTACTACATCCGTTCAGCAGAACTAGGCAATCCAAAATATCAATGCGAGCTCGGAAGGCTATATGAACAAGACGGTATCATTGTTGAAAAAAACCCGCTAGAGGCCACCAAGTGGTATACAAAGGCATACTTGCAAGGATATGATGATATTGGACCCAAACTTTTTACCATCTACCAAGACAAGCCATATGAAAAATTCTTTTACAAAAAGCTATTAAAAATACTATCGATAGCAAAGCATGGGTATTTCAGTTTAAACGACCGTTACGATATCAATGACTTTGGCGGTATAAACAACAAGATAGCCAGTCTTTATACCTTTGGATGTGGAATTAAAAAAGATTTGAAAGCAGCATGGAGCTATTTATCAAAAAAATATGACGATCATCCAAAGCTCACCATTTACAATTTCTTCATTGCCAACCAAAGGAGTCTTAGCACCAGCCAAATGCAAGCCATTTTACTGACGTTTGAAGATGATGAAGAATTTATGAAGGATTTTGGTTTCGAAGAGTTGTACCACTTGGGAATGGCTTACTATGATGGTGTGGTGGAAAAACAGAGGACTGTAAAGAAAAACAAAATAACGGATTATACTACCATGGATGATTGTGACGACCTTAAACAACGCATTTTACTGGAAAGGGACCATTCAAGAGCGTTCACCTACTTGAAAAGGGTCGCAGATAGTGGCCACATCAAGGCGCTACTGCAACTAGGAATCATGTACCACTGTGGATATGGTGTATTGAAAAATATTAAACGAGGTGATGAATGCTTTGGTTCTGCGGCAAATATAGATATCGAAAAAGCAAGCTATGTTGCAACGGTATACCATACCTATGAAGGCGTACGGGACTTTGACAAGGCATTGGAATGGTACAAGAAGTTGGAAAACAGGCTGGACAGGCTGAACAGACTGAATAGGAATTTGGCGTATAGTGACCGCAAAAGAATCAGCGAGCAGGTTTATCTTGGTTTTGGGCTCCTCTATGAATATGGTCACGGTGTGGTTCGAGATTACCAAAAGGCTCTGGAGTTCTACCAGAAGCTTGATGCTTACAACCAAGTATTAAGCAAACATCGTCAAGGATTATTGTACTATTATGGGTATGGCGACCACAATGCTTCCTTCAAGTTATTTGAAAACGCCTTAAGCGGTAGCGGATGGTGTGGGAAGGAACTCGTTTACATACGCGCATTAGAGGAAGAGATGGTATATTCTACAATGAATCGTGGTAAAGTCATTGGAGAGAATCACTACTATCTGGGATTGATGTATAAACTTGGACAAGGTACCCGTCAGGATAAAGGCAAGGCTCGAGATCATTTTAAATGTGCTTTTGAACATGGGTGTCAACGTGCCAAAGATGAAATTGATGGTTAATATTTATACTATAAAAATATCATATTTATATAAAATTTATTATTATTATTCTTTGAAAAAAAAACAAAAAAAAAAACATAATACAGTGTCATTTATGTGATCTTGTTGTATTTCTTAAATATTTTAAGACATCCCACATCCCTTTTGTGAATTTTCATTATGAAGGGGATGTAGCACATACTCTAGAGAAAGTGACCAAGTGATAAAAATGGATGTTGAGGTTATATTTTATTATCCTTAGCAAGTATTTATTCTTTTTTTTTTTAGGACATGTTCAGATAGCTTATTATTGCTTCAATCTATTTAGTTCAGCTTGGCTGCTATCTGTTCTACAACAAGATCTTTTGCTTGACTTTGTTACGGTAGAGAAGTCTATCAATTTGTATCTGTCAAATTACCGATCGTAGTACCTTTTTGGGGACATTCATTGGACTTGATTGTACTTTTTGAGATGCTGTATCAATATATTCATCTTTTCATTCTCCATAGAATCAACAAGTGCCATTATTTGGTCGTGTGTATAGATATGAGTGTCTTTAGAGGCATTTTTAGGGATCTCATACTGAGGACCATAGATACATCTCTGCCGACGACTTGCTGGTTTAGGGATTTCTTGGTTTGCGCTCTTCAAGTATTTCAAGTAGTATTTTTTGCCCGTTCCGTAAGTCATATTTGCTTTCAGTGAAGCCCGGTGAATAGATAGTTTATCGTCCTGAATATATCCAATCAGTGCCTTGATTTCATCGTATGTTTTGATTTGTTGGAATTGAGGTGCTGGTTTTGGAATCTTGTGATTTGGATCTAACAAATATCGCCAGTAGTACCTTTGAACAGTGGAATATCCTAACCCGGATTTTTTTGAGGCATTGCTCAAGGACATTCCATCGTCAATGATATAACCAAAAAGTTGCTGTATCAGCTCGTTAGTGACAACGGCTTTTTTTCGTGGTACACTTTTCGCAACATGGTCTTGAAGGGGATGTTTGCTTTCGGTTTCTTCTACTTTGATTTCAGCCATAGGCACAGGGTTACGATGGTTGGCCCCTTGTTTCGATATCTTGCTTTTGCTGATACCATATAAAAGCAAGCTAGGTTTGGTATCCTCCTCGCGCTCTTCCTTTTTTAGTGTTTTATTTAAGATTTGACTTCTAGTCTCGACCATAATTTGATGATAATGTGTAGAAAAAGGAGGGCCAATGTGAAAGTGGCATCCTTTCATATAAATATTTTTCTTGTTTGTTTGTTGTTAATTATACTCAAACTTGTTTTGGCGTTTCATCATTTGAATATATTATCCATGAAGTACTCATCAATTCCAAGTGGCAAACAGATCATTAAGCGTATCCAAGTTTACTTT
>VCJK01000247.1:0-14720 GCA_024139485.1 Backusella psychrophila | reverse complement strand
TAAAAAAAAAAAAAAAAAAAGGCATTCATCATTACCTCCCTCCGAGCCGGACATTCCGATATTTCGGCATTATTGCCTCCGGATGAAAATAGACCAATGAACCTGATTGAAAGCGAAAGTGAATATGATGAAGCGTGCCATTGCCATCGCAATGAATCCTCCTTTTTAATCCATTCCAAAGTAGAATAAAATGGTAAATCCATTCATAACAGTTAACAAGTTGTAGCAATATCAAGATGGATTAATCATCAATCAATATCATTATTCTATTTCAAACTATTTAGGGTCGTGTTAGGTAAGATACAACAGAGAGAGAGATTCTACCACATTAAACTAACTTTTTCCTATAGAACCAAGACTGTCAAGAAGGCTTCTCGTGTCGTCATTGAAAAGTACTACCCTCGTCTTACTTTGGACTTCCAAGTCAACAAGAAGATCCTCGATGAGGTTTCCATCATCCAGTCCAAGCGTCTTCGCAACAAGATTGCTGGTTTCACCACCCATTTGATGAAGCGTATTTCCCGTGGACCTGTTCCCGGTATCTCCTTCAAGCTTCAAGAAGAGGAGCGTGAACGTCGTGACAACTTTGTTCCCGAATTCTCTGCCTTGGATACCTCTGCTATTGAGATTGATCCTGAGACCGATGAGCTCCTCAAGGCCTTGAACTTTGACAACCTCGCCGGTGTCTCTGTCACCAACCCCATTGCTGCTCAGGCTGATGTCCGTCGTGGTCGCCGTGACAACCGTGGTCCTCGTCAACCCCGTCAACAAGCTGCTCAATAAGCTCCATGTTTTTTTTGTTTTGGAGCATTTTTTTTGAAAAATAAAAAAAAACCCCCAAACATGAAGAATGTATTAAAGTATGGCGTTTTCTATTGTTTTGTAAAAGCATGCATTGTGGAAATAACAGGGATCGACAAGAGTAGCTTATACAAAGTGTATCTAAACGAGTCGATAAGAAAAAGAGGTTGGGTTGGAAAGTGATGATGGAAGTAGATGCATAGACAGACTTTATTGTATTGGAGGATTGTTAAAAACATATGTGATGGTATCTATACACTTGGAGCTCGCATATGTGCCTTGGTTTTATTCGAGAAATCCATGATTTACTTTTTACTTGTGAATTCAAGCATCTTTGTGCATTGCTGTGTCTTGAGTAATCACGGTTATTGGTACCACTCTAATTCTGTGTTTATCAAAATATACTTTGTATTCCTTTCCTTTTCTTCAGTTTCCATCATGAACAAATTGCCATCTGAAGTGCTAAATCAGATCCTTACTTTACTTGATGTGAAGGACCAAGTCAATTGCATGTCAGTGTGTTCAGCTTGGGAGTCAATAATAAGCAACAACTTGTTTGAAACGGTTAGCCTATTGTCTGTCCAGAAATTCAATAGACTGACGAAATCCATGGTACAAGATAAAAGTCTTGGGCTGCAGACGAATCGCCTTATACTTGACCTTTCCGGCTTTCCCGATGTTCAGTTACAACATTTTGTCGATGTTTTCCCTCGTATCCGTACCTTTTATATAAGAGACCGTGTGGGTACCCAAGATTTCAAGGACCCACGTTTTCAGCCCTGGCGAGACAGTCTGGAGGTTATTATTGAGGAACGAAACGACACCTTTACTGAGGGATTTCTTAAATCCGGAACCTGCTCAAGTTTAAAGAGGGTCTCCTTTCGTAACTTATGTTCGCCACTCGAGAAGTTTGTTTGTACATTAGAAAATACGCCCAATTTGCAATCGTTGGAGTTATCGCATCATACACTCACATTACAGGCCCTCGAGACATTGCATAGTAAGGTACCATTGCTCAAAAGGCTTGTATTGTTGTCTATTACAATAGGGGACGATGATTACCCCACAAACGTTGTACCCGCTTCCAAAATCATGTCTTTTTCATTAGGTATAAAAAGAAGTCCAGGAAACCATGAAATCCTGCGCTATGTGGGTGAAAAGTACATCAATTTGGTTGAATTCTCGCTACACGACAAGTACTCGTTCAAGTCTATACGGTGGGATTATGATGCCGGCATACTTAACCGAGATACATTCTCATACTTTTTTGAAAAAACTGTCGCAAATTTAAAGTCGCTCGATATCACAATGGTAGTAGTGCCTACCGACTTTTCGGAGCTTTTGGACAATGCCAACAGTCAAATCCAGAAACTCACCATTGGAGAAATGGCATCATTTCAAGCTGTCACAAATCTATCCACATCCAAACAGACGGCATACATTCAATCCCTTACCATTACCAATATAGAGTTTAATGATTACTCCTTCTTGAAGGGCTTTATCCACCTCAAGGAACTTTGCCTAGCTTCAAAGAAAAAGATATATCGGCACATTGCACAGCAAGAAACAGACCTGAATGCTCTTTTGAGTATAGATTCCCTTGAATTGCTCGAGTTGCAAGACTTTAATCTATCGTGCACTCTTCCATCCTGTGTATACTCTCTCAAACATTTGGCACTCAAACGTGTGACATTACCAAAAAGGACCAAGCTGGATAGATTTCTATCAACATCATGTCCTCACCTACATTACCTCAAGTTATTTAACTGTGGATTACGTGACATTAAAAGCGGCCAGTTTGATTTACCTCGGCACAGACTGTCGTACTTGGGAATCAGAGACCACTTTCGCCCGCACGAGGATTACATGCTACTCGTTACAGACAATGAACAGAACTATAGTATTTATGAACCTCAGGTATACAATATCAATCGCCATTTTCATCTACACGATCGTGCAGTTCAGCGTTATAACGAGCCTATTCCATATTCATCCATGGGCTGTGAACCATTCATTACATTTCAATGTCGCTCTGTGAATATTGTAATGGTATTATATGCTGATACAGTGTATAGCGAGTCTGTTTTTACATCCAACAGCATGGAAATAATGCGACTAGCACTTTCAAATTCAGCACACACATAAATTTCGAATAAAGCTGACCTTATTTGTTTTTTAGCGTATTTCTTTTTCTTTTTCCTATTTATACACATATATAAAAAAAAAATGAAGTCTTTGCCATTTGAAGTCTTGAATCAGATCTTTGTTCTACTCCATCAGCAAGACAAACTCGAGTGCATGGTTGTAAACTCGCTTTGGAAAAGCGTCATTGAGAGCTACAGTCTGTTTCATACCGTTCGTATAAGCAGCGAAGAGCAACTCAACAAGGTCATTGAAAAGGTCCAACAAGAGCCCGTTCAGGGAAGTAGAGTGGAGCGTCTTATCTTTGATGTTGACTCTATAAAGCACTACGACTTGGATATGCTACCGTTTTTATTTCCAAACATCCATGTCTTTATTTTCTCAAAGACATTTGATCAGTGCGAGATTCCGTTTACCAAACGCTTGTCACCTCATCCATGGCACAACATTGAACGCATGGCCGAGTACTTGAGAAACGCACATACAACACAAACCCTCAGCGCAGGCGCATGCTTTCACCTGACAACACTCACGATTTATGGGAAAATGGGACATTCTGGAAGCTGCTTTATCGACTTGCTGGCAAATGCACCTTGCCTAAAGTCGCTCATCATTAGCTTTTACTCGTTTACACTATCGGACTTTGAACGATTACATGAAAACGTCCCGTCTCTTGTGTCGCTGTCGATTGAAAACGCAGACATCAACTGTAATACCGCACCTCTTGCCATCCAGGCTGCATCAACCATGCGTATATTTCATCTCAAACCATCGAGTGTGTATCCAGGTCGACAGGAAATCACACTACTCCAATATCTGGGCAAAAAGTACCCAAATCTGTGTGAATTCTCTCACGGCGTGTACGTGCTGAACGAGCAAGAATGCAGCACAGAAAGGGTGCTGAACGACGGATATGCATCCATGATGGGCGCACTTGGCCCGAAACTAAAGGCATTCGCGCTCATCTATTACGACATGGACATTTATCCATTCAAAGTCATGGACAGAGTGGGCTGCAGAATAAACCAACTCACACTGAGTTATGTTGGCGATCGCGCAATGACACAGCTGGCCGAATCAAGCCAAGCCGACTCGATCCAAACACTCACACTCACCGCCCTTTTAGAATTCACGACCCTTAAATGGTTAAAGGAGTTCAAGGCCCTCAAGGAGTTGACGCTTTCCTTTCCAGATCCCGGCGAAAACGAAAGATTTCAAAATATCAATATGGACGAGCTCAATGGCATTGGAAACACACTCGAAACACTACGGCTTGATGTTGTTCATCTCACTTGCATGTCCATATTGACACCACCGCCACAGTATCCATTGCTCAAGACCCTCATACTGAGGAGTGTATGGTTACCGGCGGAATTCAGTCATTTCATCAACAACACACTTGCTCACTTGCGCAACTTGGTGCTGGATCATTGTATTTGGACAGTGGATCAACTCGCATTGCCAGACATTGATCTTGCTTGCTTAAAAATCATAGAGGACCTCGAACAGGATGAAAGGATACTTGTACATACATTAAATAATGATGAGACGCGTTGGTATTCTGCAAAACCCATCAAAAATATCTTGTATTATGAAAATCAATTTGATACTGGTGATTTGGCAGTGTATCCTGCCATGTCTTCATTACCGTTTGATGCATTTGAAGGCGACCCTTTTATTACGCTTGTGTGCCATTCTGTAAATAATGTTTTTATAGTGAATACGATGAATTAGACCATTATACCCAATAAAGAAAAGAAATGCTCCTCTTATTTAAACACCGGCGTGTGTTGCAAAATGGGGGTCAGGCACGACCTCACACGTGAAGTAACGATGGTTCCAAAAAGAGAGAAACTAAAAAGAGTAAGCTTTTTTTAATATAAACCTCTTTTAAAACTGTTTGTTATGAAGAGCTTACCGGTTGAACTTTTACACAAGATCTTTAGCTTACTTCATCAGCATGACAAGTTGGAATGCATGACTGTGTGTCGCAGATGGACAAGCACGATTGAAAAATTTAGTTTATTTTCAACCGTGCGGATAGGCAGTATGCACCAAATGAACAAGCTGATAGAAAAGGCACGGCAGGATCCCAGCCAAGGTGCCAAGGTGGAACGACTTGTGCTTGACGTTGATCTTGATGTGGATTTCAAGATGGATATCCTCCCGTTTCTCTTTCCAAACGTACAAGAGTTTTTCTTTTTTAATATATACGAAAAGAATGATAACTATCACATGGTCTTTACGAAAAAACTAGCAACGCATCCATGGTATCAGCATATAAGGTATATCACTGAGCATTCAATCGATATGCACACCCAATACATTCTCGGTTCTGGTGTATGCACCCATTTAGAGACCATCATTATTTCGGGCACAGATTATGATCTCGGAACCAAGTTTATCACCTTGTTGGCAAATGCACCCTGTTTGGCAACACTTTGCATGAGCGACTTTAGTCTTGGGATGTTGGATATTGAATTATTACACGAAACGGTGCCTCTACTCCATTCGCTTATTCTGGATGATGGCCAGTTGACCTATCATATACCACCTCCCGATACGATAAAACCAGCACCTGCAATGACAAAACTCGTACTAAAATCAATACCCGTCCTTTTTGTTGAAAACGAAATTTGGTTGCTTCACTATATCAGTCTGAAATACCCAAACCTGACTGAATTATCCTACGACGTGATGTGCATGAATCAAGAGGAGGGTGATATGGAAAGGTTTTATAGCGAGGGATTCATGCGCTTGGCACAGACGTACCGCTCTCAATTGAAAAAGTTGGCACTCATCTTTGAGTATCCTGACGAAAGCCCTTTTAAAATGATGGATGATGCAAACTGTCAAATACAAGAACTGATGCTAGGACATGTGATTCGGCTGCCGTTGCTGGAGCGACTCTCCAGGTCGAACCAGGCCAGGTTTATCCAGGTACTTACCGTAGATTATATACTAGATACCTCCAATTTGGAATGGTTGAAGGAATTCACATCACTAAAAGAGTTGAGCCTGTATCACCCCTATCAGGGACCAGTCACACAGCAAAAGGTGATTCAACTCAAGGGACTACTCGAGATGGTAGGTCATACTCTTGAAAAGCTCAAGCTTCGAACCCACAATGTAGAATTTGATACCACCCATCGTCAGTACCAGCTTAAGCACCTGTCATTTGATTGGACATCGCTTCCAGATAAAATCGATGCCTTCATCTCAAAAACACTGCCCTACCTTGACACGTTGAAATTCAAACGCTGTGTTTTTGCCAAACGCTCGTTTTTATTACCCAATATTGATTTACGCCATTTCCAAATGGTGGACAGTTTCCCTCAAAAGGGTGGTTATGTGAGTGTAACGACACTGACCAATGATGAGGAGCGTTGGTATACGGCAAAGCCAACGTATTCGTGGGATCGACTTGAATCAAACGATCCTAGGGATTTTCCTGCCATTCAATCACATCCTTTTGATGAAATGAGTGGATCTCCGTCTTTTAGTCTTGTGTGCAACTCGTTAAAGAAGATTTTTGTGGTGAATACGATATATTAAAATGACTATTCCTCTCTCTCTCTCTCTCTTTCTTTTTTTGTAAATATAAAATAATGTTTAATCCAAGGCATTTATTAAAAATACATTGGTGACTGAATGACAAACGATTTTCATGATTTGTTTTTCAAAATTTCCCAAAACAGGGATCGATTTGATGGCTGGATAGAATGCCGAATCAAGATGGCTTGTTTTTAATATAGAATAAGCATTGTATGCAATAGGGTATGCCGTATATAAACGCTGTTCCTTGTATGTTTGAATCATCAACATGCCATTGTTTTCATCCAACGCATCGACAATCTCAAGATGAAACAAATCCATGTTTGGAATATGGAATGCCATATCAAAGTGACAACGTTCAAGTGTCAAGGTACGTAGTTTTGGGAACGATGTCGCGATAAATGTATCCAATTGCTCTGGCAAATCGAGTCGATTGAATGTCAAGTTTTTCAGTCGATGATAAACGTTTGATGTCACTTGAAATGTAAATTCACAATCATGCAATTGAAATGTCTCGAGCGTATCGCCCAAAAGGGCAAAGAGATGTGTCAGATTCAGTGTGCGTCGTTTTAAACCGAGGCCGGAAAAACAAAGCTCCTTTAACATTGTAAACTGCCTCAGGTGCTGTAATGTGGACCATTTCAAAAACCCGCTTAGCGTCAGTGACTGGATGTGTTGGAATTTTTCTAAAGAAAGCTGCTCAAACAAAGAATCCCTTGGGCTATTGTCTAGTGTCCATGTTTTGATGTGATGATGATCCAGCATATCCACCGCATTGAAATCCAACTTTTCCCATCCTGCCGACAATAGCTTTAGCTGATAACCCAGTCTCTCCATCAGGGGCACAAACCCATGCTTGGTGTCATCCTCTACATCGAGTCCATACATATCCCTCATGTCATATACCAATTCGTCAAGATGTACGTACTTTTTGTGTATGTACTGGGCAAGTGCCAACTTGCCATTATGAACCGAGTTGATTGCCTTTTCAATGATAAACGACGTCATGCTCGTCGCAGGTGTGATGTCCCATGGAAAATGGATCCCGTTTATTTTTATACGTTGGAAAGTCAGTGAGTGAAGTAAAGGTGCATGCTGATGCAATAGCTCAAGATCCATCAATGAAAGCGTGAAACGACGCATGCTCAGTGATGTTAGGGCCGGTGCATTTTTGAGCAAGTGAATAAAATCCTTTCCAGATTGCATTTCCTCTCCCATGACAATAATAGTTTCTAGGCGTTTACAGATACCCCAGGAGAGCATGTTTTGTGTATGTATGCTGCTGCTGTGCTCGGCAACATATTCAATGTGTTTATGCCATGGATTTGGGCTCTTGTACGAACCGTGCACATGGAATGCAATGAAAACCCGAACGCACGGGAAAAGATGGAAGAGGGTGCTCATATCAAACTCTGGATCCAGGTACAGGTCGAGTAGAATGCGCTTCACTCTGCGAGGTCCCTTTTGGAACAGGTCGTCCAGTTGCTTTTTGCTGGTCACACGGACAGTGTGGAATAAACTTGTTTTGGTTATTGTGTTTTCCCAGCGTTGACATACTCTCATGGACTCCACCTTGTCTTGTTGATGCAGTAGTTTGAAGATTTGGGTAAGAATCTCGGTTGGTAATCTCTTCATGCCAATGTGAACGAGTTGAAAAAAAAGAAGAGGAAAAAATTAAAAAATGCAGGATGCATTGTGTAATGAACTTTATATATTTTTAAAGTGCTACAGGAGCCAGGTGAGCACTGCTCGTTTTATTATCTTGAGAAGATGGGTATGTATTGTACTGTTTTTGGATATTGTGAACTTTTATTTATTTATTTATTTACAAAATAACATGTTTGAGACTGGGAATAAGTTGGTTTTTATATACCTTCATCACTTTTTTTTTACACACAAAAAAAAAGGGCAATGAAGCTATATATGATAATAATTAATAAAAAGTATTTACAACCGAAAAATCACGGATTGACTTGCAAGTAAACGACATGTAAGGTTGGCCCTTATACTTGTCAAAGGGTAAAGAGGTGAAGGCAGGAAATACCGAGGCATCGGTGGAACCAAAGTCATCTTCACTATAGTGTACAACATTGGAATGCTTTGCAGTGTACCATCGCTGCTCGTTTAATGTTGACACGAGTATTTTGCTATTACCAAGTGGGAATTTTTGCATAATCTGGATATGAAACAGATCCAGATTTGATAATAGAAAGCTCTTTTTTATAAACCCACACCGAATAAACTTGATGGTGCGCAATTCGGGGAATGACCTGGAAAAGAAGTCATCCGTGTGCTGGGACAGTATCATGTTGTAAAGCACCAAGTGCTTGATCTTGTATTGACGGAATGTGGCAAGCTGGAATACTAGCTCAAAGTCATGTAGTATCAGTGTTGTTAGTGTGTTGCCTAAAATGGCCAATAGGCTGGAAAGATCAATGACGGATCTTTCTGCCTTATTTGCCCAGTTCACATTTGTAATATTCAGCTCCTGTAGCGCCGTAAACCCTTCCAGCCATTGATGCCCACTGCGGTTACAGTCTATTCGACCGATTGTCAACTTGGTGATGTGTTTTGCTTGGTTCGAGCGTGCCAGTTGCTCCAGCACGGGCTGTTTTATGGTACCGTGTAAAGTGAGGTCCCGAATTTGGCATCCAGCATTGTCCAACACTCGAAATAGATGCCCACTTTTACCACTCATGTCGATTTCAAATACTTGAAGTTTTTGGGCAAGCATTTCCATAAAAGGTGCCAATCCATCGGAATACACGCTCTGTTCGTGATACTCGTTTCTATCCAGCACGCGCACATCATAAAACAGTTTATATAGGTTTGTATACTTTTTACCCAGATACTGAAGCAACTTGATTTCATCGTCCAAAAGCTGACCATGCGGTGTAATACTAAACGAGCTGACCGCTCTTGCAGGCCTGATGTCGGCGGGGAAGAAATCACAGTTGATGATGGATCGTCTTATCGTAAGCGAGTTGAGCAGTGGTACGTTTTGATGGAGCAATTCAAAATCTGTCAATGCCAGATCAAACCCGCCAAGACTCAACACTTTGAGCGCCGGTGCGTTTTTTAGCAGCCCAATAAAGTCCTTTCCAAGATACGTTGGCTTTGTGAATGGCTTTCCTTCAAACACTGCAATTCGCGTGAGGCGAGGGCATATTCCCGAAGAGAGCGTTTGCTGTGCGTGTATTGTATTTGGGTATTCTGACATGTGCTGAATGGTTTTATGCCACGGGAAATACGGCTGCCTTTTTGTCAAGGACAAATCAAACGAAATCTCATAATAGATAAAGACACGTACGTTTGGGAACAGGAGAGGCAGTCCATTCATATCCACATTGTGAAGGTTCAGGTTGAGTATTAGTCGCTCCACTCTTAGGCCTTGTCGGGGCTCTTGCTGTACTTTTGCCAGAAGTCTGTTCAGTTGCTCATCGCTGTCTATGCGAATTGTTTGAAACAGACTGCAACTTTCAATGGCATGTGCCCATTTGCCACATACTGTCATGCATTCCACCTTGTCCTGCTGATGTAGAAACGTAAATATTTGGCTTAGTACTTCAGTAGGTAACTTGTCCATGTGTGTAAAGTAGAAGGAAAAGAGAAAAAGAGAAAAGGGAAATAGGGAAAGGGAATTATTTTTATTTTTGAGTTCTTGCCTTTTACAAAAATATATAAAAGTGTAACGAGAAAAAATCGAACCTTCAGGACACTCGCTTGAGCGCTGTTTTCAACTTCAGATCAAGGCCTTTTTCTTACATTTTATTTTGTGGGGAAATAAAACCCAGCCAAAACATAAATAAAGGCACTGTGTTTGCTTATGATGCATAAACAATAAAACGTCTTGGTCAAAAAAGAGCTTGTAAGGCAATAGTTTTTGTTTACGTGTATTTATACTTTCTTTCTATTAGAAAAAAAAAATACATGATTGAAATGCATTGAAGAAAGTGCATTTCATATTATTCAAGCTGATTGGTGTGAGTGAATCATTATCAGGTAAACTTTAAAAAGGTTACACACAAATTTAGCTTTTCCCTTTTGATACTAAAAAAATTCAACGATGAGAACAACTTTTATACAATTCTTTTTGGCTCATCCTTTTGTTTATCTTTTATTTTTAGCATCAAATGGTTGGCTGCAATGATTATTCATATATAAAAAGATTACGATTCAATGTGGATAACAAAGTATGTCGTAACAATACATCTGTGAATGCGCATACCTTTATTGGAAAAATGAATAGAACTCTAAATCATTTATTTGTTTACTTTCTTACGTTTAAACAAGTATTGTCGCCTCTTTTCCTTTTACTTGCTTTGCTGTACTATTTTGTGTCAATGCCAATTTCACAAGTTGCTGTGAAAAAAGAAATTCATTTTAAATCAAGCTTGCAAGTGATCTCCAATTGTCCAGTAGTTCTTTTTTTTTTTTTTAAACCTTTGGTCCCTTTTTTTTTCTCTGTGTTGCTGTTGGGTTTCAACAGTACCTTCTTCCTCGGAATATTTTTCCTTTTGGGATTTTTTTTCCTATACTTCTATCGGCGACAAGAGTTGTGGCTTCTCAGTGGCGTTATAAAATGTGTAGATAAACAAAATTCCTGATTAAAGGCAATCAAGATATATGTCAGAACTCAGTGTCCGCATATTTTAAAATACTATAAACGATGGATAGACACAGTTTCAATGTTGCAATCAATGGATGAGCAAGACAAAATAATGATTCCAAGGGATGGCGATGAAGCATTGAAACGGATCAGTCCATATAATGCATCATTCTGTTTCCTTTTAATTAGTAATACATGGCACACAGAAAATGTGATAATCTACTGATTTCAATCATTGATTATTATTTTCTATAACAGACATGTCAAACGTATCATTACATATTATAGCAATTTAAACTTCAAACACAATGTATATGACTAATTGGTACGACCCATGATTAATTGACTTTTCTATCACCACAAGTTCTATTTTTATTTTACTTTGTTAATGTCTCTATGAAACTACCACTTACTGGGTTGCCTTCCAAAACTCAATATTGATAAAGCCGAAATCAGCATAGGTCTTTAAACTGAGTTCAAACAAAAAATAATGTTGGTGATCATGAGTATATATTTTTCCCTGGTAGATGTAAAAAGGGAGAAACTTTCTTAATAGACATTAATTTTTAAAGACCCTCCTCCCCTATTCTAATTAGTCTTGCTAGCTTTATCATTGATTGTCTAATAATAATGAAAATACGAAATAGCCAAGAATCTATGAAATTGAACCCTTTGTATCTTTACGTTAATAAAAAATTATACCAATCTCGTCATGGCGATAAAGCCAGAAGAATCAAATATTTCATTCCATTTTTCTTTATACTCAACTATTTATGATTATGTTGAGTTTTGAAAGACACTTCATTGATAAAAACACATTGTTTGATAAATCAAATATACAATTTAAGATTATATTTTTTATTTTTTATTTAATCAAGCTTTTCATCTCCTTGGTCATAAAACCCCGGGGCGGTTTTTTCTTCTTCTTCCTCCACCTTGTACTCTGTCCGTAAAAATCGCTACATCCACTACACTTTTTCACGACAAAGAATATTAGAATGATGTCGCTCAAAAAAATAAATGATACAACAGGAACTTACCCTTTGTAAAGGACAGACATTTTCAATGTTGTCACAAATAAAAGAGCTGGACCATGAAGTGTGATGGCTTACTGTTGATAAATAAAAGTATAAGTATAGGCAAATGCTTTTAAAAGTTCATCTTACCATAGTTTGAGCCATCTGTTCCGTCTGATATTAAAGAAATGAATTCTTTGTTCCCAAGCAGTATTTGTCTATGATATTTATTACAGAATGAATACCTTGTTGGAAATCATAGGTTATATTGAAGCTTACCCGGCTTTATTTTTGCCATTCATAGTCTTGCGACAGGGTCTTGATATAATGTATTCAATATTTTTATATTGATCACACTTTTCACTATAGATGGTGAGTGTTAATGGATCCATTGCTTTATGTCATAGCTGCTTATACTTACAGTGAACTAAGGTAGATAAGAGTAAACTCGTAGGAGAATATATTTGAGTTGTATTCCATTTTTAATCAGGATAAGTAAATGAAGAAAGAGGGAAACAAAATATAAAAAGAAAGTATATATATATGAATGACAGCGGACATGAAAATAAAACAATGAAAATAAAGTATCTCCTGAAAAATGACCTATTATGAGATGATACCATTTTATAGGAGCTCTGTCATTCCATTTTCTTTATTTATTTTTTAAAGATAATAGTGAGAATAGAAAAGGTGTGCTTTTCATTGTAAAATGGAAAGTAGACCTTTATCTTTTTTTTTAAAGAGAGAAACAATTAGCCTGCACGAACATGCAGAAGCAAAGAAAGAAAACAAACAAATGTCTTATTGATTTATTACTACTTAGGAATGGCCTTTTTTGAATAAAGCAATGACATCTATTTATTATGGATTATGTTGATTGTATCTATATCATTGTGTCCATGAAGGTACATTATTGAATCTTCCCATTTATTTTACTTCTATTAAAGTCATACATGAACCTATGCACAGACTTGGCTTTAATTGATCCTTAAAGCGATGAACGTTTTTTTACATCACTCCCTCTTTTGTATATTGGTTTTAGCTTTACCATTTATAGTCTTATTCCGGTGTTTTGGTTATTCTTAAAAAAAAACTGATATATTTATTATGGCTACACTTTTCACTGTGGATGATGACCACATTGAATATTATTAGTCTATTTACTTTAAATTATGCTTATGTTTACGTAAGGTGGGTAGTGGCATGAATAAAGAAGATGCTTGGGTTGTTTTTCATTTCAAGATAAAGAAAAATAATGATAGAGACAATAAAGAAAAGTAAGCATTTTTCCGTTTTAAGGAGAACAAAAAATGGCTCCTGATTATAAGTTGTTTATTGTCAAAAATATTCTTTCTTGTATCAAGGATATCATGCGTCCTGCTTATTATTTTTATTTTTTATTTTTTTTCAGTAGTGTCCACCTCATTCAGAACTCAACTTTATTCCAAACAAAGAAGAAAAAGAAATGATCCACATCCCATTCTGGACCTTTTCTGTACCTTTTATCAATGATGTCTCCGCTTGAAAAAAAGGGAAAGGGAATTCATGCAGGTTATAAAGGCATGAAATAAAGAAACAATATAATATAATGAATGAGATATGAATTCACTTGAAAAGATGATGTATGTAATTAAAAAAATGGAGTGTGAACACCTCAGTGATTTTATAAATCACTCGGTCAGCCTTTGTCCTCTGTTCATACTTTACAACATTTTATTCTTATGCAGGTATTTTATCATATTTTTACCGAACGCGTAAATGCCTTATGTCCTTGTTTTTTTTTTTTTTTAGAAAAAAACAATATCCCAGAGAGCGATTTATTTAAACTCTGAATTCATAGCAAAGTTCTTCATTATTTGAAGAACAAGAAAGTGTAAGTCTATTTGGCCAATCACGTTTCTCCATACTTCTAGAAAGCTCTACATTGATACATTTTTTATAAACGCTTTGAAAGCTAATAAATTGACAGTAGCGTAAATGTGACAAAAATCAGAAAAACATACAGTTTCTGCAATCTCACTGTTTATAAATTGTCTCAACTGCGATTTTTTGAAAAAGCACCCGTTATTACACAAATCCATTATTATTTTTTAATAAAGCCAATAAGGACAAAGAAGTATTGTTATAAAGTAATAGTATTTTTATTAGGGTACAAAGCAATATAAGGGATTACAATATATAAAAACATGAGCTTTCTTTTTTTTTTTTCTATGGTTACAGTATTGAACGATTATCCTTCCTTTTGTTATAGAAAGCAAGGTATCATCATAAACGGGTGGATCTCTTCTAAAGTGTTTCTTGTTGGTAGTCATCCATCTCACTCTGTAAAGTGTCACAAATATGTAACTGTCGGTGACGTGAAAACCACTTCTCATAAGGACTGAGGAATTATAGTAAGCATTGGAACCATCCATCTCACGCTGTAAGGTGTTACCAAAGGTGTAACTGTCGGTGACGTAGAAACCACTTCTCGTAAAGCAGACCAGACCATGTAGAGGTGGGTTGCCCTCAAGCCGAGGATTGTAAATGTAGAAGAACGATAGAATAGAGCACCAGTCCAGGATATGTATACCAGCTTTCCAATGAAGAGAGAGAGA
>VCJK01000024.1:0-10929 GCA_024139485.1 Backusella psychrophila | reverse complement strand
GAAAGAAAGAAATACTTTCTTTCTTTGGAGGCAGAAAAGGGCTTCGCCCTTTTCAGCCCCTTTTTCGGTCCCCAAAGATTTTCTCTTCGGGGGCTTTGCCCTCCTTCGGCGAATCCTTGTTGGTCAAAGCACACGGAGCGTTCTTCGGTCTTGTTCTATCTTCCATCAGTCATTATATTGCTAACATCCTCACAAAGTATTTGTTTTAAAATGATAGTAGACAGTTGTATGGCTGTCGTTGGTCTTTAGATCTTTTGCTATTTTATAAGTAATGATAATAGGCAATATAACTTTATATTTATTAATATAGAGTGCCATTTGGTAATTTCTCGATGGATTAAATCCATATTTTCACAAGTGTTTAACATTAACCGGCCCTTGGCCGGATAAATTAAATATTATGGTAGCAGCAGCTAAAATCTTAGGAGCAGGATTAGCAACAATCGGATTAGCAGGAGCTGGAGTAGGTGTTGGATTAGTATTCGCAGCTTTAATTAACTCTACTTCTCGAAACCCATCTCTACGACCTCAATTATTCTCTTACACAATTCTTGGGTTCGCATTAACAGAGGCAATTGGATTATTCGCATTAATGATGGCATTCCTATTACTATATGCAGCATAGTTTGTATAAATAGTAATAAGAGTTACACAAATTAACTTGTGTAAACATTATTAATTCCTCAAGGGTCTAGTCTTTAATTAGATTAGGCCCCCCTACGAAAAGAAAGGTTATACATAAGAAAAGGTTTACATAGATTACTAAATCTATTCTTAATCTTATTCTTAAAGTACAAAAATTGTGATAATCTTTAATTTACCAATATCTTAAAGTATACTGCTCGGCCCCATTCAGGGTCCTCGGTATAACCTCGGCTTCCTGAATAGGAAACCGGTGCCTCGCATGATTATGACAGGCTAAAAAGAACTATCATATACTAATAATATTAATAGTATAATTAGTATTACCATTTTATCTTATTTAATAAACTAAAGGGTCTAATTATACCTTCTAGTTTAGAAAGTATTAAGATCATAATTAGTGTATAAAATAATCAATAGTTGATACCTTATTAATAATTATAATCCTTCTTTTCGTTATTACTTATATGATAACATGATATTTCACAATGTTAACATTATTAAGTATTAATGAATAACATCAGACAACCTGGTTGTGAAACTAAGCCTATAAAAAACCTATCTTTTATAAGAGATTCACATTATTTCTAGGGAATTATTAGACACAAATATATAAGCAAAATCTATTCTTTAATCTATTACTCTAATTTATTAGTTAACCTTATTTCATAACAGTTAACACCGGTTAACACTAGTCCTGTATAACGCTGGTTGATAGTTAACACTAGTTAACACTAGGTCTACACTATTAGATTCAATATACCTGATTCATAATAATCTATAAATAACCTATATTCTTAAGGTTTTACAATAGATAAAATGAAACTAATAATGATATTTAGTAAGATATAAGTAACAAATAAGATTTTAATTTCTGATATTTTCTATCTTGTCTTATAATATTATATATTAATAGATTTGATCTGAAAAGAAGATCATGTATCTTGCCAAATCAGAATAGTAAGTAAAAATTTAAACTTAGTTTCGAGTGAATGCTATCTAGGGACTTGACACATGCGAGTCGAATGCCAAACACTTGTGTTTGGACATGGCGAACGGGTGAGTAATGAATAGGCAAGCTACCCATAGGATTGGTGGAATACCAAATATTGAAAGGATAATTTCCGCCTATGGATGTACCTATTGAATAGATTAGGTAGTTGGTAAGGTAACGGCTTACCAAGCCAATGATCTATAGTTGGTCTGAGAGGACGATCAACCACAGTGGGAATGAGAAAGGCCCACACGAGCAAAGTATCGGCAGCAGTGCGGAATCTTGGTCAATGGCCGAAAGGCTGAACCAGTCACCTAGAAGGACGGATACATTAATTTGATAAAGTCCTAACGGAAAGGAGGATAATGACTGTACTTTCCTATTAATCCCGACCAATCTCGTGCCAGCAGTCGCGGTAATACGAGAGGGGTAAGCATTATTCATCATTAATGGGTCTAAAGGGTACGTAGGCTGTATCATAAGACTGAATGGTATCGAACTAAATGAATAAGAGCTTTTCAGTAACTATGAAACTAGAGTGTAATGGAGGAAAGAGGAACTCCGAGAGTAGGGATGGAATCTGTTGATCCTCGGAAGACCGCTTAAGGCGAAGGCTTCTTTCTAACTAAACACTGACGCTGAGGTACGAAAGTATGGGGAGCAAAACGGATTAGAGACCCGTGTAGTCCATACCGTAAACGATGAGTGCCTTAGATTGGTTATTAATCAGTCTATAAATGTAGATTAAAGCACTCCACCTGGGGAGTACTGCCGCAAGGTTGAAACCCAAAAGTATAGAGGGTCTTGAAAACCAGCAGTGAAGCATGTTGTTTAATGTGATGATCCGCACAACATCTTACCACTCCTTGAATGCTACACAGGCGTTGCATGGCTGTCTTCAGTTCGTGTCGTGAGATGTAAGGTTAAGTCCGCATAACGAACAAAACCCTTGCAACTAGTTAATATCTAGTTGAGCATCCAGTGATAAACTGGAATAATTAGGACTAAGACAAGCCCTCATGGCCCTTATGGAGTGGGCTACAGACGTGCAGCTAGGGGGAATACAAAAGGATCCAATAAGGTAACTTGGAGGTAATCCCCAAATTTCCCCTTTGTGGATTGAGCTCTGTAACTCGAGCTCATGAATTAGGAATTGCTAGTAATCGTGAATCACCACGTCACGGTGAAATTAAAGCTTCAAGATCTACTAACTGCCTGTCACGGGCTGGGAGTAAGCTATACCTGAAGTTGTCTAAAGACATCCAAGGATAGTAAACGACTGGTCTGAAGTCATAACAAGGTAGCCGTTCGGGAACGAGTGGCTGAATGGTTATTACCGGGGGGACAATAAGTCCCGAGAAGGGCTGTGCCCTTCTTGGGATCAGGATTTTATCCTAGTCCCTCCCCCTAATACTTAAACCCTTTCTTAATATATATACAGAATTACACATATGTTTATATCCTAATTCTTTCAAGAATTAATTTGTTACAAATTGATTTTTCATAATAACATATTAATAATCAACAATTCATTAATCTAACCTAATACATATAACCATCTCTCATATTTGATAATAAGGGGTGATAATGAATATTAGGTTATTTATAAACAATCTTCAACATAATCTTCGATAGAAGATTATATTGAAACCTCAGATGGTTTATAGGTTGTATATGGTTATGTTAAGAATCTTAAGACAGGGTTGTCTAGAAAGGTTATTTATATTAAGTTAAGTGGTTTACAATGTAAAATATTATGATGTTACGATTTTACCTTTTTAGCAATTGGAGGACTAATTCTGAATATAGATTTTATTAAAATATCATTTGTTATTATATCCTTTATCATTGTGGGAGAGGGGTGGATATAAATACAATTTAGATTAAGATTAGATTTTAATAATATCTAGGCTTGCTCATTTAACCAAGCTAGATATTTTTCTAATGAAACTGCTTCTACAGCAATAGGCATAACATTTGTCTTAAGTTATCTTAAAGAATAACTCCGGTATAACCGCCATGAATTTCGTCATGGATGGGACTATATCTTCATTCAATTTAATGAATGTCTTACATGTAGTCTCTGAGGATCCTATTAAATTCTGTAAAATCTAATTAAATTCTGTGAAATTTAATAGTTTCCTGCTGATTGCCCATTGTAACATCCTTAATCATTGTCACCTTGTAGGTAGATAAGGTTTTAGGGTTTTCCAGCATATAGTAAGATTATCCAATATTTATATTGGGGGCTTATTACTCTAACCCGTGGTGAACTCCGCAGATTTCTGAGCATTGACCATAGTAAACTCCTTCTCGTTCTACTAGAACAGAAGTTTGGTTTAATCGACCTGGGATAGCATCAATTTTAAGTCCTAAAGAAGGAACAGCAAATGAATGAATTACATCAGCACCTGTTACAATGAATCGAACATGAGTTCCTACTGGAACTACTACTCGGTTATCTACTTCTAAAAGTCGTAGTTGACCATCTTCTAAGTCATCTGTTGGAACTAGGTAAGAATCAAATTCGATAGACTCTCCATCCTCGTTAACAAAATCAGAGTACTCATAAGACCAATACCATTGGTGTCCTAATGCTTTAATTGTCATAGCTGGATCAATTACTTCATCCATTAAGTATAATAATTTGAAACTAGGGAAAGCAATAGCAATTAATACGAAAGCTGGAGTAATAGTCCAAATTAACTCAATTAGAGTACCATGGTTATGGTATTTGTAAACGATTTTGTTTTTCTCAGAACCGAAGTTTACAACAATTGAAGATAACACCCAAGCAACTCCAAATAAAATAATTACTAGATAGAACATAATTTGATCATGTAATTCTACAATTCCTTCATATGAAGGTGATGCACCATCTTGGAAAGACCATTGCCAAGGCTCAGGAGCATCATTCCATACAGGAGAAATAATATTTAATGATTTAAGCATATTTAACATAAATTCTTATGAACGAGATCCCTTAGATAAAATAAATAAATTAAATAATACATATTTTTAAGTATTAAGACTAGACCGGCCGCGCCGACGGCGCGACTGGTCAACGGGGGCCTGCGGCCCCCCATCGACCTAAAGAAAATTAAATATTTAATTTGTCGAAGACCGTTACACAGTCTTTGCTAGTCAAACTATATTTTGTATATACAATAATAAGACTGACTATGCCGAAGTGCTACTGGTTAATTCCCCCGTATCGATACGGGGATATTACTAACAAGACAAATATTGTCTACCCAGTTAGTAAGAAGGGACGGCGGCCGCGGAGCGGCCGATGTCCCAAGAAGGGCCTGCGGCCCTTCTCGGGACTTAAAGGTTCCTTCGAGCCTAGAGATAAATATTACATTATTATTTACATATAATAATGATTTGTATTATTGTTACTATCCTGAAGTAAATTTACTTACTTGGCGGGCCCGTAGGGCCCGCCTCGTTAGTGAGGGGCGGCTGCAAAGCAGCCGCCCCAAACTTACAGGAAAATTAGTGTAGATCAATAGCATCTTTTAGGTAAGAACAAGTTAGAATTGTAAATACATATGCTTGTAAGATTGCAATACCAAATTCTAGACCAGCTAAAGCTGTTAAGAATAATAATGGTAATACACTAACTAGTAATAATACAGGTCCTGCTACTACCATTTTCCATGTGAAAGTAGAAATAATTTTTAATAGAGAGTGACCTGCAATCATATTAGCACCTAATCGAACACCTAGAGAAACTGCTCGAGCTAAGTAAGAAATTAATTCAATAGCTACTAATAGGAATACTAATCCAAATGGAGTACCAGCTGGAATGAAGAATCCGAAGAATCCTAATCCATGTCGTTGGAATCCAATGATAGTTACTCCGATAAGGATAGTTGTTGCTAAACTAATAGTTAATACTAAGTGAGAAGTAGCAGTGAAAGAATAAGGTACTAAACCAATTAAGTTACTAATTAAAACAAAGTTGAATAAAGTGAAGATGAATGGTACATAAACTTCGTTTTTAGGTCCAATTTGCTCTCGAACTAGATTTAAGATAGATCCGTAAACAGATTCAGAATGAATTGCCCATCGAGAAGGGATAACATGACCGTTATTTCGAGATAAAACATTCATACCGATAGTAATTGTTACTACTAAGATTAAATAGAATCCGATATTAGTTAAAGATAATTTAGTAAATCCAAAGATTGGAGCTAAAATGAAAACAAAATCATTAATTTCAAATTGCTCTAGTGGGTTATTAACTAAGAAAGTTGTAGCTAAAGTTGACATTTTTATTTATTTATTAGTGCTTTTTTATCAAATAGGTACCTCTAGTCCTCAAATACCTTTACAGGCTAATCTAATGTTATCATTAAATTCTAGAGAGAGAGAACGGATGTATAACATCAATCCAGAATAATCTAATTATTAGATTAATCTAGACTACTTCATTATTTAATATTTTTAGATATTACAATAAGAAGTAAGGCCACCTTACTTATAATAGTAATATGATATTACCTTTATATTAATAAAAACCGTTTAAGGATCATTATATTCAATTAAGATAATAACATATTGTTTAAGTAATTTATTTAGTTTCAAGATAATTATCTTTACTTACGGTACTGCCACGGGAAGGCATAAATTATAGTACCAGGGGGTGGATATTATTAAAATTGTTAATTTAAAAATCAAATAATTTTGATTTTAATAGTATAATTAAAATAGTATTTAATTCATAATAAAACAATTAAACTAACTAAAACTAAGACCACAAGGTCTTAACCCTTAGGCTAAGCCTGCGGGAATAGGATTTAATGAGAAGCAAAAAAACCGCGAAGCGGTTTTGTGCACAAAATGGTATTACACACCATTTTCCGCTGGTTTATCATTATTTTCAGCAGCTAAATCTGCTAAAGTATTTTCAACGATTCCAACTGTTGGAACAACAATAAGGAACCAACCAAAGTAGAATGCTGTAGCAGCTTGACCAAGGCTAATGAAAGGCTCTTCAACGTGTTGTCCTCCACACCATAATAAGATTAAGAAATCTACTACTAATAACCAGAAAGATAATTTCATTAATGGTCGGAAGGCTGAACCTCTAACTCTTGAAGTGTCTAATACAGGCATAGCTAAAAGAATTAATAGAGAACCAAACATAGCAATAACTCCTCCTAATTTATCAGGAATAGATCGTAGAATTGCATAGAATGGTAATAGATACCACTCAGGTACAATAGATGCTGGAGTTTGCATTGGGTTAGCTGGAATATAATTATCAGGATGACCTAATTTATTAGGAGCATAGAATAAGAATAAACCTAATACTAAGAAGAATAAGAAAATTGTTACTAAATCTTTGAATGAGTAGTAAGGATGCATGTAAATTCTATCAGCGTTTGCTGTAATTCCTAGAGGATTACTTGATCCATGCTCATGTAGAGTTAGTAAGTGCATTACTGCTAATGCTGCAAGAATGAATGGTAATAAGTAGTGAAGACTGAAGAATCGGTTTAAAGTAGCATTATCTACTGAGAAACCTCCCCAAATGAATTCTACTAAATCTTTACCAATCCAAGGGATAGCAGAAAGTAAATTAGTAATTACAGTTGCTCCCCATAGACTCATTTGTCCCCAAGGTAAAACATAACCCAAGAATGCAGTAGCCATCATTAAAATTAAGATGATAACACCAATACTCCATGGTAATGCTCGAGGAGCTTTATATGATCCATAATATAATCCTCTACCGATATGTAAATATACAAATAAGAAGAAGAATGATGCAGTGTTAGCATGAAGGTATCTAATCATCCATCCATAGTTAACATCTCTCATAATATGTTCTACACTAATGAAAGCCAGATCAATATTTGGTGTGTAGTGCATAGCTAAAGTTACTCCAGTTACAATTTGGATACCTAAACATAAAGCTAGTAAAGATCCAAAGTTCCAAGCATAATTAAGATTAGAAGGTTGAGGTGAATCAATTACGTAACTATTAGCAAGACTTAAAAGGGAATGACTCTTTAGTAATTTCATTAAAAATAAAATTATATTAGGCTGATAAGAGGAGTTACCTCAATTTATCGAAAATTCCATTACAACAAAAATTTTGTTATAATCTAAGTCAACAGATCCGAAAGATCTTTTAACTCTCAATGAGATACAATATATCTTTTTATTATAAAAACGTGCTAAGACGCAAGACTGATAGACAAAGCCGAGAACAACCAAAGGTCACCCATGGTTAGAAAAGGTTTCACCCTTTTCGCCTGATTTAAGGTGGTTGAACAAATGTCCATACCTATCTAACCATCAATAGATAAAACCTGTCGACGGTCTACCTTAAAATAAAAATTAAATTAAACATAATACTATGATAAAATCATATTTCTAATTCTTACTTATAAATGTAAAATAACCTCTAGATGTAGGAGTATAAACCAATTTAAAAAACTTTTAAAGATTAACTATATGAAACGTAGACAATTGAATTTAAATCAATTTAGACATCGACACAGAAGAGGACCAATGCGGGCCCCTCGGATCTGCTGAAGCGAGGGCCCGGCGACGCCGGGCTCTTGCAAAGGGCCGCTCCGCGGCCCTTCGCTTAAAAATTAATCTTAGAAAATTATGAGAAATACTCATACATTTACGAGTTCGATTTTAAAAGATTTCATGACGAGATTCATCAATATTACCTGGCCTAAGCCTTATATGAAATGAGTGTATCCGAGGAATAGATAATCAAATTGTGTAATATCTGCTTTAGTTATGTAACGAAAGTCAACGAGAAATATCTCTATAGAAAATCTGTTCTTAGTGATGACATAAAATATCACCACTTCTGAAAAAGGGTAGTTCAAGGAGTAAAAGAATCAAGGGGGGCCGGAGGCCCCCCTTGATTCAAGGGGTCGCGGAGCGGCCCCTGGAATCTCCTTTATTTTTAGGAGGAGGGGGGTGGAAATAAATTATTATTAAATAAATAAAACTAATCTTAAGATAGTTCAGAATTATCCTCCCCACCAGTAAACACTAATGAATAAGAATAACCATACTACATCTACGAAATGCCAGTATAGGATTGCTTGCTCGAAACCTAAGTGGTGGTGATCAGTTAAGTGGTAAGATAGAGCTCTGAATAATCCAACTGTTAAGAAGATTGTTCCTACAATTACATGGATACCATGGAATCCAGTAGCCATATAGAATGTAGATCCGTAAACACCATCACTAAATGTGAATGGAGCATTATAGTACTCGAATCCTTGGAAACCAGTGAATACTGCAGCTAAAGCTACAGTAGCAATTAATCCGTAGATTACACCTGCTCGGTTACCTTGGATTAAGCTATGGTGAGCATATGTTACAGTAGCACCAGAAGAAAGTAAGATTACAGTATTTAGTAATGGTACCTCCCATGGATTTAATGTTTCAATACCAGCTGGTGGCCAGTGTGCTCCTAATTCAACTGTTGGAACTAAAGAAGAATGGAAGAATGCCCAGAAAATACTAATAAAGAAGAATACTTCAGAAATAACAAATAAAACAAAACCTAAGCTTAGTCCTTTTTGTACTGCGAAAGTATGATGTCCTTGGAAAGTACCTTCTCTAGAGATATCTTTAAACCATAATGTCATAGTAGAAACTAGAGAAATGAATCCAAGAGTTAATAAGAATAAACCATTAGGATATCCTTGGAATGTCATTACTCCTGATAGAGTAACTACTAATAGAGAGAATGATACAGCAATTGGCCAAGGCGAAGCTTCAACTAAATGAAATGGGTGCGCTTGAACTGATCTGTTCATAATTTTCGTTGTCATACTGTATATGTAATTCCTATCATACAGAAAACAGGTTATGCCTGTTCTCAGTCAATAATTAATTATTGAAATAGTAGTATATCCCTTTTTAATACCCTACTAAGTTTAAAAAAATAAATTGGTTAAATTTAATTACTCTTAAACTAAATGGGAAATGAGTTAAATATGTTTTATCTTCAAAAGGTATATTAAATACCTATATTTTCTAATTTGGGGTGCAGCGCAGCTGCACCCCTCATTAAGCCCACGCGCATAGCGCGCGGGCAGAATAGTACAAAACTATTTTTTAAAATATTCTTATACGCTTTGCATATTAAGATAAAAAGATGTAGAGAAAATTCTTTTAAAACATCTTGACAATGTTTTTTAAAAATATAAATTTACTCTTGCTAATTTTTTAGCATTTAACCTTTACTTTTATAAATTTAAAGTAAGCATTACCCTTTAGGGTATGAATTGATTATATAAACTAATCATTAACATTATAAAATATTTTGTATTAGCTTATGTAGACCATTTCTACTTAGAATCTAAAATGTCTTGTATTAGCCTATATAGACCATGTAGACCAATATCATAACTTTTTATCAATCTATCCTAAATCTTCCCTTGAGTACTTTAGAAACCCTATATGTTTCTAAATAATAAAAATCAAGTTTAAATAGTAAAACCATAAATATTTAAATATTAGTTTAAATCCTCCATATCTAAGTTTAATTATTTTATATAGTACAATAAGATATTTATGTGTATCTCTATTTGTTTATTAGATTTAAAGAAAAACCTTTAATTTAAGTGTAAGATGCAAGTGGCGAGACTCGAACTCGCAGTCCTCTCCTTGGAAGGGAGACGCATTAGCCAATTATGCTACACTTGCTTTCTTTTATTAATCAAAACCTAAAAAGTATTTTTATTTAATCTCTTAGGTTTCTTTTTATGGCCTTTTTGAATGAATAGAGTGGGACTCGAACCCACAAGGATTGTTACATCCATAGTTTAGCAAACTACTTCCTTACCGATTCGGTCATCTATTCTACTTTAAACATAGATTGATAAATCTTCCATGTTAGTCGTTTTGACCTAAATATTTCTTTCCATATTAAGAAAAATTAAGGACAAGTTAAACTATTATAATAATTTAAGAAAATATTTATTTATTTTAGGTCCGGCCGCCCACGGAGTTTTTCATTTTAATTAAAAATATTTAATTTATTAAAAGCAGGCCGATGGACTATCACCGGCAGAGCCGGCGACGGTCCTATATAGTGACCCCTTATAAATAAAGGTAACTACTATACCATTATAAAGATAATTATTTAAGATTTAAAGCCCGAGGGGCGAGAAAAAGGGGCAAAGCCCGAAGGAGGGGGCGAAGCCCATCCCGAAGAATCTTTGGGACGGGCCTGAAAAGGGGCTGAAAAGGGCGAAGCCCTTTTCAGCCTCCAAAGAAAGAAAGTATTTCTTTCTTTC
>VCJK01000237.1:19163-32385 GCA_024139485.1 Backusella psychrophila | reverse complement strand
AAAAAAAAAAAAAAAAAAAAAAAAAAAAAAAAAAAAAAAAAAAAAAAAAAAAAAAAAAAAACGTTTAATTAAAAAATAATAGTTAATTTATAAAAATAAAAACCTTAACAAGCCATTCATAATGTTGAATCATAAAGGATATCACCTCAATCTCTCCATGGCCAGCAGACGCCTCAATGGAGGCATGTTGTTTTGAAGAATAAAGCATGTTGGGCGCCATGACCCTGGCCAAATTGTCGGCATTCATTTTATTGGTATCGGCATGTCGGGATACCCAGAAAAGTAGACCCAGGATCAAGAGCAATATATCACGATTCACTTTAGGCAATATGCAGATAGCGTAATGAATCACCGCAAGTGTTTCCGCCTCGCTCCCTTTGCTGATGGAGAACAAAAATAGTTTATGTAATTTGAAGGTCAAGATGGGCTCGGGGAGCTCTCGTAAAAATCGTTTAAGAAACGCCGCCAGTTGTACAATTTGCTGCTCCTTGAAAAAGTCGAGCATGTCCTCTTGATGCATTGTATCCAATGATTCACACATTTCTTTGAGTCCTCTGATATTACCGTTCTTTCGGAAAATGCCTTCAGTGGTAAGGTCTGAGGGGGTTAGGTTAGAAAACAATGGGTGAGAATTTTTTCTTTTCCTATTCCTTTTTCTGCCAATTTGTTATACAATTACCTTTGTCAATCATTGCCAAAATACAATCCCCAAGGAATCTAGGCACTTGAGAATGTTCAGAAAACAAGGCCAACATGGAAGGGCACATTGTTTTGCACTTGTCGACAAAGGAAGCGTTTATGGTGATGGGTTGATTTATATCCAAACATGACAATGAGACACCGATTTTTTTATTTGAATAAAGAGCACCACCGTCCTGCTGCGTTGCCAGTATATGGGTTTTTAATTTACCCCAGAGCGACGATGCCTTTTTTGATTCCAGAATAGAAAAGAGTTCTTCCATCATGTCACTACTCGTATCGACACATTCGTCAATGTAGAGAACAGCAACATGGCGTATGATGTTATCTTGCTGAGTGGTGATTTCGGCCAACTGGCTGGGTATGATCCATATCTGCTGGTTTGCAGATGGAGGAGATAAAGGCGGGGTAGTATGGGGCTCCTTTTCAAGGTCAGGAAGCGAGATGTACAGTGGTGGAGCTGCTGGCGTATGTAGACTATAGGATCGTTGATCTCGACGCAGCGTTGACACCGTTATTGATGGTACGGTGGCACTGCGGTCCTTTTTTCGGGAACTTGTTGTTAATGCTCTACGTATGGATTCCATGCGACTGTTTGATCTTGGTACGGTATGATCAGGCTCCATGTTTTGTGAGATGGATTTGGATCGACTTGGTATGTCGGATTTCTGTTGCATTAAATGGATATTGGAAGTACTGCTCACCATTCTTTGATGAGAAATGGAAAAAAGAGGAGGTCTTTGTGATTTATAGCTGACCGTCTCAAAATCGTTTGTAATTTTTTTTTTGTTGAATCCTAAAATAATAAATCGTGTAACAACAATGAGTGTTTGGAGAAAAAAGAAAAAAGAAAAAAGAAAAAAGAAAAAAGTCATTGTTGGTTTATACCATGTGAACCGAATCGAGAAATAGCGAGTTCAATCATCCGCCTATTGTGTTCCAGACAAGTCATCTCGATATTCTGCCTTTCGTTTTTTGAAGTAAACACCTTTACAAAATGATCAATTACAACGTCTTGATTGAAATTCCGTTCCTATTATAAAAATAATTTTGATGGTCAAAAAAGGAAAGTTGAATATAAATATTATTTTTACTTTATATATAAAATTTATTACCAATATAAATGCTTGTTGCAGTCCAAATCTGACAAGGTCTTTAAAGTTTCGTACTATTTTATCTGCTATAATTTTGACTTGTGCGGTTGGTTCGTTTGAAAGTATATCAAGAAACGTTAATATATCATCCGTGAATACTTGGATATCAGCATCGCAAGGAAGATCTACAAACAGAAATATAATGGAGTTTCAATATAAATAAACATAAATCACTATTACTACCACTTACTAATATCATGATCAATAGAGAAGACATAAAGTTTATCCAGCCCAAAAAATAAGGTATTAATGTGCCAAGCGAATTGGCTACACTTTTCTTCTTGCTTCTGGCACAGCTTGGCTATACATGTTGAAACGCTGTCCTCAAAGCTACTTAGCGACCTTAATAGCGTATCGCGTGTATGGGCTGCTTCGCTTTGTACTGCCAATAACTGAATAGGAACAAGTGAATTCAAATCAGCTGCTAATTTTATAATTAGTGTGTGAACCCAAATAAAGTAAACAAAATAAAATAAATACTTGCTGTCGTTGTGAAGGGGCTGGAGATCTTTTAATTGTACTTGCCAATACTAAAAATAAGTTGTATAAATAATTTGACCCCCCCCTCTTTTAATTATCTACCTTTTGAATCATAAAACATTCAGGATGCCATTTCCCTTCCTCGGATGCCTTGGACTCAATGGACTGATAAAAGATGGGATGGCTGCATCCCTTACATTCTACGCCTTTAATAAATGAATAATGGTATCTACAGTACGGCCGTCTATTATAATCAAAATATTCCTTTTCGTTTTCATTTTCCAGATAAACTTGATGCGTCGGAGGTACATTTTTTAAAATGGTGCAACCAGGGCAACTTAGGCACTGCTGATGGTATTTATAGATCCCAACCAATTTATAATTATCGTTTGAAATCAATCCACTACAGTGTTGACATTTGAAACCGCATCGTTGATAATAATCATCCTCACATAATACAAGCTCTTCTTCCATCTCGAGTACGTAGAATTTGTCGATAATTGAACAATTACAGTCCTATTATGGTTGAAGAGGTTAACGCTTTGATGGATCTCCAATGCATCACCACTTACATCACAGTTGAAGCAGTCTTTATGATACAAGTAGCCTGTTGCTTTAATAAGTGAAGGGTCTCCTATTTTACATGCTTGCTGACAGTTTCGACACACATGGGAATGGTAACCACTTGACATTGCAAAAAAAAAGAAGAAAAGAAGAAGAAAAAAAGAAAAAAAAGAAAAACAAGGCCAAGTAATGTAATAAGAGAAAAAAGAGATGATATAAAAAAGACCAGAAATAAAAATAAATAAAAAGAGAGAAAAAGGAAAGGATAAGGCTTTGAAACGGTGTTTTTTTTGTTTTTTTTTTTCTTACTTTCTGTAAGGCACTTTCCTAAAAGGGGATTATAGATGTAACATATTGTGACGAAAAAGGGTGATATAAATAGTAATTTGTATATACTGTCTTTCAATGATCAAGGTGGTACCATTTGATCAAGAAGACATATTTTTAATAACAATTTTATATACTAATTATTATTAACATTTTATGCAATGTACAGTGAAACAATAGGATGAAGGGAGGGAGAAAGGGACGGGTCTATTCTATGGTTTTTTTAGGAAAATGTTCACACCAAAATAAAGTCTAATATAGGCATAAAATTATTAAACAACTTAATCTAATATCTTGGTTTAATTTAATCAACTTGCCTCATCAATCACCTTTCGGTTCATTGTCAGCATATCCGCTTGGTCGTCACTTAAAGGCAAGTAAAGTCTCTTTCGTTTTGACCTTGTTTGTCTTTGCTTGGGATCACCGGGCTGCTGAATCATGGATTGGATATATGGAATGTATTCCATCATCAGCAAGTTTTCATCCAAGTTATACAGTGTACTAGCAGGCAGTAGCTTTTCGGTAGCGTCGTAATAATCATCAAAGGCAGCGCATCTAATAATAACAGCAGCATTAATACAATTAAAGAATACAACTCTTATATTAAAATATACTTTACTTTGCATCAAATAACTCTTCCCAATGACTTGGCTCATCCAAAATAAAATCTTGCCACCCACGTGTCTTTAATTGTTGACTACTTAATATGGACATGGTGGTTTCTAAATCTTCCATATTTGTCTTGGTTTCTCCATGCACCTCATCCGTCTTGACAAAGTGCACAAACCCATTGATTTGGTCTATCGTCGATTCTTCAATCTGTCATATAAAAGTGAACATCATGGCTCTGTTCTTCTTTACATGCACACTCACCTTGTCTCGTTTTCTTTGGTGTGTCTCGAATGCATCTAAACAGGCCAATGATGACACTGCCTTTTCAATGTCCTCCAACGAGTCGATGCCCTGCTTTTTTTTCGTCTCCTTCTTTGCTCGGTATTCCTGATAGAAGCGAGCCAAGCGAAAGGTGTCGACAGCTGTTTTAGAGGGTTCACACATTTGTTTCAATTCTAATAATGACGTGTTTTGATCAAATCCAATGTAACGGCCAAAGATACGATCCTGACCACAAAAAAGTTGTAGTGTTTGTAAAAGACGGCGGATGTCTCGTCCCAAGACCGCCAAAAGACACATGACATCGATGGGATCCACTTGATGGCCTTCTTTGAAGCATATTAACCAAAGGTAAGGGATCAGCTCTGCATCTGAAGGCGGCTCCAAGTCGAGTATGGATTGTAAATAGAGACTATCGACAGGCACTTGCGAAGCGTCTATTTATATATATATAAAACAAGGTCATTTGTATTCCATCTTTGTCTGTGTGTATGTGTGTGTGTTTTATACCTTACCATTACAAGTCATAATGATAGGTCTTTTACTCCTTTGAGACAAGTCAGTGACAGCACTCCAAAATCCTTTATCTTCCTCATAAAGCAAATCGACATCCTCCAACAAGATCAGACTCTGTTTTGTTACATTCTTTGTGACAGTAATAGTCGATGGTTTTTTATTGCTGCTCTTTTTAATGTCAGATTCCTTTCTCAAAAAGTTTTTCAGCATTGTATTTTCGCCATTGCTTGCAGGCGCTGACGAGAGACATGGATTCAATCGACGTTTTTTAATCTGCTCTGTTTTGACTTCAAAGGTGACCAAATGGTTCTTTGTCATGTCACCGACAGCCGCCGTGATGTCTTTGCCCGATCGCTTCATGCCGCTGTGGATCTCAAACACTTCGTAGCCAACCTCTTCTGCTGCTGTGTAGACTGCAGCTGTCTTTCCTACTCCGCAATCGCCCACTAATAATAGCACATTGGATTGAATGTCGTCTTCGATTCGCTTCTTTGGCGCCTTGGGACCTACCATAAAATCATCGTCATCATCATCATCATCAATGACGATTGGTTTTTGTAGTCTATTATTACAAAAGTCGAATGTGGCGCTCTCGTCTATGATAAAGTCGTCCATCATCTTGGTCTTCTTTTTCTTCTTTTTTTTTTTGGATATTTTCGATGCCTTGTTTGGATCCAGTGAGGGCGCCGACATGGGCTTGATCTTCATTTGTTGGAGCCAATACTTTAAATAGCGTGAGTTTGATTGTGAGCCCAGTAAACAGGTTGTTTCTTTTGGTCGGTATTTATCAATCCAGCTTTTATCATGTTGCGATAATGTTGTCTTTTTTGTATTTGTAAAGACAATTGACTGTGCCAAATGGACACACGATGGGTACGAGCGCCACAGAGGGAAATGCTGATCCAACCATGCTTCCAATTCGTTCATGTTGCGAATTGATCCTTTTATAATCGCATACTTTTTTTTCGTCTTTTGCTGTGGTGGCGTTGATTCTAGTCTTGCTTTGCGTTGTTGCATGAAATAGTCGGTTTTTGCCTTGTTTTGATCGATTGGCTTTCTTTTCTGAAAGAGGCCATGGTATTTAACGGGTTTGGGTGTGGCGGTACAGGTCATCAGGGCGCTTTCTTCAGCTTGTCGAAGATCAAGATGGCCATTTCCAAAGATGGAATGATCAGGAAACAACATGTTTAGTTTTTGTGCCTTTGCCTTTTTTTTTTTTGTTTCCTCATCTTCAACAAGACCAAATACATTATATTCTTCTTTTGGTGGAGAAAGTAAATCAGACTGCGATTCGAACCTTGGTTTCTGTATGGGTCTATAAGTTGAATAAGAGCAGCTTGCTGGCAGCCTGACTAGAGTGACCTGGCTTTTTTTCACTAGAGGCGGTTGTGTTATTCTTGTAGTTGGTTCAGGGGGAGAAGGGGATCGCTCTCTCTTTTTCTTGCTGACAATTGCCTCGACGTCGGGATCTCTTGCTACTGCTTTCCTTGCCTTGAAGAAAGGATGAATGGTTGTATTGCCTCCATTCATTGCGTTCTTTTGTATTAAATAAACAAGAGAGAGAAAGAGAGATAAAAAATAAATGGAATGAAAATGGTAAAAACGTGAGTGGATAAATTAAATATGTTGTAAAAAAAAATGACGGCCAAAAAAACACGTCGCGTTTTTTCGCAACATTTTTATTTTTGAAATAGCGTTTATTGTACATTATGGACTAGCAGGATCCACATCGTCTACTGACTCGGTTTGATTACGTTTTTCTTCCATTACAATCGTAAAGTCTTGCAACACGGAAAAGATAAAGTGCGATGATGCTGACACCATAAACTATGTTGATGTTATTATCATTATGCAATGCTTTCGTTGTTTTTTTTTTACCTTTATTTTTCCATCCAAGTGTAACGCCACCAAACTTGTCATGACTGTTCTTAGTGTTAATGCACCGATATTAACAGACCCATTTTCCAATACAAAGCGTTCAATTGCGTCTATTGCGTGATCTTGACTTTTGTGTACGCTCTCTTCCAATCGGAGAAGATCAACTGCTTTTATTTTAATTGAGATATGCTGTAGATCAGGCACGCCCTCAAGATAATACTCTAGTTTGATATCTCCCGGTGATGCAAGCAGATCATATACTAATATCATCATAGCATTAGTAAGAGCAATACTAATAATCATCATCATCATCACTTTACCATCCTCTTGGTCTTCAGCAGCAACATTATACATTTCTTGACTGTACCAAGTAATGAAATGTCTCAATACTTTGGCACTCACTGGATTTCTAGAGACGGTGCAGTTAAAGAACCCTTGAATCCATTCACGCATAAAAAGTAACAGTTGACTATCGCCTCGACATAAAAGCAATGGATAGCTGTAAAAGTCGCCATCAAGTGCTGTGTTGATTGAAGGGAAAAAGATGATTTCATTGGCTGAGCGAGGATTTTTCGCAGTGGTGAGATCTATCGATATTCTATAAAGAGGTGCTGTCCTTTTTGTACTTAGAAAACAAGTCGTAATAAAAAAATATCACGAGTCAATACCTTGTGAACTGGTATCTTCGCCATTAACTTGAATCTCTTTATATTCAACTTGGGAAATCACTTCCTTAAATCTACCGCCGCCATCTCTGGTGCTGTTGAAGCCTTGATCTAAGCGGTAGCGATTTGTTTTTAGTAAATACTCTAGCAAGGAGTTTCCACGTGCTTTTAGCCGATTCTTGTTGCATTGAAACGAGTATAATGGGCTGCAATAGTAATTTGTAAAGGTTTTGGACCGCAACACATCGTGTAATTCTCTAATCATTCCTTTATTTATATTCTTTGGAGAAAAAGAGACGATTTTTTTTTCTATAAATAAAATTTTGTCCAATTTAATTTAATTTCTCTCTTCTCTTTCTTACATATATTATTTCATTTCAGTATGGATTTTGAACGGCAATTAGTAACCGATGAAGGACATGGCCAAGTGATTAACAGTAAACCAGTAAAACAAATCAAAGAAAAAAAGAAAAAGAAAAAGAAATAGAAATAAAAATAAAAATAAAAAGAATCAAGTCAGTAAAGTTGCTCTTTACTAGGACTTGTCTCTGATTTGTTTTCCTTTGATTCTATTCGACAACAAAGAGTATTAAAGTATTATTATTACAATGATGTCACTTTTACCTCGCCTTTGGTGACAACAACAACACAATTTCATATTAGACAGTAAATACCAAAAGGAAACGAGAAGGATAAAACAGTAATAAAATGACTATTTCCATATATAGAATATTACTGGTTTGGAAGGTATTGAATCGATACCCACCCATCATTGATAAAATATGCATGGAAGGTCCTGTTTGCATCGTCTTTATGACTCAAATACTATGTCCACGACTATTTCCTTTTATTTCAAATATCAAACTACCAGTCCTCGTCAGATTGGAGTTTAAAGAAACAGATACAGACAGTGGTCTGTTTAAAATTGCAACTCATCAAGAAAGTTGGACTATTCAAGGTAGTATTTTTTTTTACATATAACATCTCATCTTGTAAAATTACTTATGCTACTATTCTCTAGGACTTATTGAAGCTGTGCCATGTCTTTCATTTTGGTACAACACTATATTACGTAATATGATGGGTAAAATCATCTCCACCACAGGCTCAATGATTGAAACCGCTCAGTTGATGTCTGCTCGAAGTATTGAATTGGAGGAATGTAGAAAAGTGCTACTTAACAATCAGATTCAGCAAAAGAAGAATTGATTCTTTGAGTCTCTTTATACTCAAAATAAGTTTAGATTACATGTACGCATGTGAGAGAAAAGAATATCGTGCATTTCCATTTATTATTATTACCAATCATCACTACTATTGACCATCTATTCACATCCCATTATAAACCAATGTATTATTTTTATTGGAAATAAGAACCATTTATAAGTAAATAAAATAGAAAACAAGAATAAATCGCACACACATCTCACATGATAATGTGCAGTTATAAATTGTAAGGAAAGGAGAAAGCGTCCTTGAATTAGTACATCAAGACTATAGTAAAAAAAAAGCTTGTATTCCTGTGTGTGATTTATGCCTCATAGGAACACACCATTAAAGGATTTTTGTAGGACTTTGGTAAGTGGTGTATGGATCATGACATTACTCCAAAGTCAACACTTGACCTGTGGTCATTCACTAGTGGGTCATTTAGTCCTTTAGCAGCAATATACCTTTTATAGCAAGAATGGTTTCTACAATCAGCTCAAGTCATCCCCATAGTCACCAAAATCATCCGTATTCACAGTATAGAATTGGGTTCATGTATCAATGCAGTCTAGGAGTCAATGTAGATTATAATGCCGCCAGAAAATGGTTTTTGAGAGCATCTGAAAATGGAAATGTCAACGCAATGTACCTTATTGGGAATCATTATGAACAAGGACTGGGTGTACAAAAGTGCCAGAAAACAGCGCTAGAGTGGTTTTTGAAGGCAGCAAGAAAAGGCAATAAAGTAGCGCAGGAAAATGTTGACAGATACTTTAAAAATGGTTATGAGACTGAAACAGATAAAAAAAATGGCGTCAACATGGTATGAAAATAGAGACCTGCAAAACAATCAGACTGCAAAAAGAGGCACGGAAACACAAAGAGGTAATACTTCAAGTCCGTTATAATGATACGTTTTTAATATTGTACATTAAATGAAGATCAAAAGAAATCAATCGCCACACTCCGAAATCCAATCGATTTGTTAGAAAAGAAGGTGCTGAAGATTATATGCGAGAATCATGACAAGAATAGGCTAATAGCAAGAATAATGATGCTGATGTTTAATAACAACACGACACCTGGTCAGAACAAAGGTGGTATTTCTAAGCTAAAAGAGGCCGTTTATTGGTTCCATTTGGAAATAACAATGGAATGAATGACTCAACTCTTAAGTTCTATTTTGTTTTCATTGTTTAAATGCAACTTATGTAAATGTGTATGTATTTAGCAGCTTTTTCCACAATGGTTTCTTTATTCTAATAAAAGCCATTTTTTTACCTTTAAAAGCCCTTCTGCGACACAACAATTACTATTACGTTTTTTCACTTATTTTTTACTTTATATTTTCAATTTTAGTCCAACATGAATTTCTTTCCTTCACTTAGTGCACAGATGGGTTACTGTATGAACGGTATGTATAAATTTCAAGTCAAAAATAAGTAATACATATTCATCAATTCCATTTAGCCGTCGACGTAAAAGCAAGAAACGACGCACTTGCGAAGCAAATAGAAGATCCTAACCTTCTTCCTTTTGAAATTGCTGATAAATATTATGAACTTGGTTATTATCACAAGGCATTTTCATGGTACCATAAAGCTGCACTTAAAAACAATGCGTACGCACAAAACCGTGCCGGGGAGATGCTCCAAGAGGGAATGGGGGTCAAGCAAGACTTTGGTCAAGCCATGATTTGGTACCTGGAAGCACATCGTAATGGGAATGCTGCAGCCGCGAATCACATTGGTGTGCTCTACTGTGAGGGACTAGGTGTATATCGAGACTTTGAAACGGGACTAAAGTGGTATTTCATAGCAGCCCATGTAGGATATGATGTCGCACAGTTTAATGTTGGTATGCATTTTGAAAAGGGCATTGGTGTCATGGTCGATCAACATTATGCCCTGGAATGGTACGAAAGAGCTGCAGTTCAAGGTCATGTTGGGGCACAATATGCCATTATACATCTGAATAATCAAGGTTTCTTTCTCAGCAAAAGAGAAAAGGGTAAGTTTGTTATCAATGCCACCAGTGATTTTTTTTTTTAACAAACAGTCTCCCTCCATTTTAGAATACTACGGCAGCCAGCAGATGGTAATGGAACATAAAGAAAAAGGCACTATGGATGATAGATTGAAGTTGGCAGAGAAACAACTTTCGGATGCTAAATTGGAGCAAATGGATATTGATGTACATATAAATTCACTGGTGGAGCAAATCAGGGTTCTAAAGCCAAATGATGATGGAGAACCCAACTTGAAGAAAGACAGCACTTCCAAATTAGGAGAGCCAATAGGTAAAGTTGGTGTAGATCAAGCCAGAAAAAGTGCGATAAAGACAGTAAATGGTTCTAAGAACAATGCATGATTTGAATAATAAAGAGAAAATCTAGAACTTGTTTCTTTCATTTTTGCAATATATATTATCAATTGGGTTAAGCACTTATTCATAGACAATGATCAATTTGATCCGCTTTTATCTAAGCCATCTCATACTTATTACTTTGCATCACACTTGGACATATATGGAAATATGATATATTCTTTGTTATGTTGCGAGATATTTACTAACAATCGTCTTCATCACGACTAAGAAGCCTGTTAATAACTATTGGCATTTTTAAACATAATTTGGTAATGATAGAATAAATGATACCCTTCGTCTATAAAAGCCCCAATTCCATCAGTAAACCCTTCCTTCTCTCTCTCTCTCTTTTTTTTAGCCATTTTATAATTCGTCGAATGTATCCAAAACATCCGCATACAAGGCAACTATTGAATTATCTTGTTGGTAATTTATTATAGGAATAAAAGGAGTGCAGGTGGCTCATATTCTTACTAGTCGACGGTATTCAAGTGAATCGAGCAGTAGTGAACAGTGTAACATGCGGTGACTTTAATTCCTCTGCGGATATTGGTGACATTTACTATCATGTATCAAATCAACAGCGCGCACTAGATTGGTACTACTTGGCACTCGATCAGTGTGTCTTTAAATTAGAAAATGGTAAATAACTGAAACTGTTTGTAATGACTTTACCTAATGATATTACTTCAGTAAGCTGCCAACTGGAAACGTGCTTAAAGGATATGGAGGATATGAAGGGTATGAAAGAAGAAGCTTCTTCACTTAGGAATACAGTGGAATCATTGAAGCAGGAGCTACAAGAAACCAAGGACATCGAGAAGAAAAATAGCGATGACGTCAACGCATTAATGCGAGAAATCCAGATTTTAAGAACCTATATCAATTTAGATGAAAAAGACCAATTGGAATCAGGCATGGATAAAGAAGATATCTCTCAATTGAAAAAAGCTTTACGTGAAGTGATAAATGATTGGGGAAGTCCTAGTGCCAAGCAAACTACGAGCACTTCAAAATAACCTATGAAGATGAATAGTATTTTGCTAAATAATCGCAGATATTATGCTTATCAAATAAAATAATAAAATTTCTTCATTAAGTATTCTTATTAGTTAACACTATTATAAATATACAAGGACATTCTTGAAGGAGGTATAGAGTCAAACACTAAAATGTTAGTGGCATAGAATCAAATCTAAAAAGAATAGAATACAATGACGTTTTCAACTACATCTATTTTGTAGATGTTTAGTGGTATAATAAAATCCTCACGTTAACAAAGGGTTCTACAAACAAAACACGCGTATAATATTAATAATACATTCGTCATTTGTCACTTAATATTCCATATACAATTCAATCGATAGCATGTTTTAAACATAGACATCTTATAATCATCTTTTGTCTGTTTCAATACTAAAAAAAAATCAGTTCTATTTGAATGTATTCTACATGTATGATAGACGACTTTGACATGAAACCTAATTAAACACAGGACTAGAATATTCTTCCGCGGACACATCAAGTAATAATGTATAACGACAAAAATCTCAGATAGTTCCTGAACATCATATGATATAAATAAAAGTAAGTTTCTTTAAAGTGATATGCTTATAAAAGATACAAGCCGAAACCAAAATGATTTATTTAGGTGAATCGATTTGCTTGTCGTGTTGTTTTGCTTAAAAATTGGATGATAATTTTGCTTTTGTTGTATTCGAACGTAAACAGATAAACAAACTATTATTGATGGGTAAGTTGACTTGTGGGAATCAGAAAAAAAACCAAAAAAAACCATTTGTTGCGGTCTTTTGTGAATTTTTGACATCTAGAACTTCCTATCTCTTAAATATATTTCCTTTTATCAATTGCAATCCAAGTTATGTCCGTTATCAATATAATTTAGTTAATAATAAATAACCTGAATTGTATAAAGAAAAAGAAGATCAAAATTAGATATGCTATCAGTAACATATTAGTGTCTCAAGTTGTTTTGTTACTTTTTACTTAAAATATCTTAGTGCTTATTTTATATTATATTTGACACAGCGATAGGAACATTGGGATTATGAAAAGTTCCTTGTTATATATATATAATATGATTACTTTAAATGGAAAAAGGGAGAGATGACCGAACGTTATTAACCTCCGCAAGTGAACTTCATTTAAGTTATTTAACATGTCCAGTGAAATGTATTGCATAAGATTTTTATTTACTAAACTAGATCGTGAACTTTGTGTATCTAATAATGAATTAGATTGAGGAGTACACATTTTAATCAGATATGTTTTTCTTTCCTTGTATGACAGTAATAAAAGGGAATATCAATAGGTACATTTGTATTTGTGAAAACTTCAGTTTCCTCTCTCCTGTGACAAGATATATTTTTATACAGTTTATTATTTTATATCAAATATAAAAGGTATTTTTATGCCCTACATGTATTTTTTGAAGCATTTACAAACATTGAA
>VCJK01000234.1:0-14055 GCA_024139485.1 Backusella psychrophila | reverse complement strand
ACCCATTTAGAAAAAAAAAAAAAACAGAAAATGAAGACTACATTCTACTTACTCGTTACTCTCGTTGCCCTCGTCATGATGGTTTCAGCCGCTCCTAATAAAAAGACCTGTCATAAAGTGTCAGATGCTCATGCCAAATCTGTCTGTAAGAAATTCTGTGGAAAGACAGGCTACCTTTTAGGTGAATGTGGTGATGAAGGTATCTGTATCTGTACCAAGAAGGTTAAGGTCACTAAGGACCACAAGAAATCATCTGCCTCCAAGAAACCTGTTATTCCCAAGAAATTATCTACCAAGAAGCATACCAACAAGAAGTCTACCACCACCAAGAAGAACTAATTTGTATTCTGAAATATCAAGTGCTTTTTTTTAAAAAAAAATATAAATAAATAAATATTAATAAACATAAAAAATTATGTATCAATACTAGCTATGATGTTCATTATTCGTATTATCAGTCATATTTTTTATTTATTAATGATGATGAAATACATCCAAAATTGATATATCGAGCATGAATAAAACAGGAACAAAAACAGATTAGACCGATGATCTATGCTTTTTTTATCTAGTTTTGTCAAAAATAGAATCTTAATAAAACTAAATCGTTTGCTGCAGTTATAGTGCCATTGGACAAACTGTTTTTATTTTTACTATTTTGGGTCTTTTTTCTTTTTTAAAAATTAAGAAAAAGAAAGGAGAGGGTTTGTAATGGGGCACTGAAAAATAGTTTCCAAGTTCAAAATAGGTGTAATGCCTATGTTTAATAAGAGAGTAGGAAGCTGAATGACTTTTTGATAGTGAATAGTCGTCATTTTATACAGATGTGAGTTTATAGTTACGGACAGTAAATATATTTATGCATAATGTCAATGTTGTTAATAATATTTCTTTTAACTGACAGAGTGTACTCCTCTTCATGTTTTTATCCATTATTCATTATCATAAACCATTTTTTTAGTTGAATTATTTCGCAGTATACTTTGTGCTTAAAACACTAAAAGAAGCAGCAATAGGATTCTGGACAACATTTGAAAATGAGGTTCATCTTTCTTAAGAATAGTCGGACTATAAATCATCTTGATAATCAATATGTGGATGTTGGATGCTTCGTCATATGGTTAAAATAATCAATCAGCATTTATTTGAGTTACATTTTCATATAGACTTTCTCAAAGTTTTGTAGGGTCACCTAATTGCTATTTCAGTCAAAGAGCTGAAATGCAGCACTAAATTATGTGGCTTTGGGAATATTTTGTTTACATATCTTGTCATGTGTCTCTATTAAAGTAAAGGGGAAGGTATGTATAGAAGGTAGGATTTAGGACCGATATTTTCCTTGCAATTCACATATCTTATATTTCATGTTTCGATACATCGTTGACTTGTTGTAAGCAAACATCTATTTATATCAAACATTAGAAACAGATTTGCAAGCGTAGTCCATATTTCTATCAAAAGAAGAATCTATTTTTAAGTATGTATTGACATGTATGTAACCATGTTATTTAATAACAAAGTTTAAATAAAATCTAAAAAGGATTTTCAAAAGACAAACAATATTTAATAAAGGTACCCATATACTTATTCTTAGTAATGGTTTTCCTTTGACGATAATTGAAAATACACTAAAATTGAATTCATGTATCAATGTTTCAAGTTTATAAGCTTCCAATCCATGTGTGAACAACAGTACCCTATTGTTTACATACAACTTGTGTAATGGTATAATTTTTTTTTTTTTAACATCATCGCTTCTTTGTACTACAGTTACCTGTAAGCTGATGCTCACCCAGTGACAGGTGTTGCTAGTATTCTATTTGAATGACATGATGGTACAAGTTTAAACATTTATATATGCCTCGGCTTTTTTATATATACTCTTCATTTCTATAGGAAAAATGTTTAACACTAGTTCCCAATGCCCATTTTCACAAATTAATACTGAAAAGAGAAAAGCTTGATGGAGCGTATCCATATAATTTTAGTAGTATTATGATACCCATGTGTTTTGAGAGTTGCCTATCAAAAACCAGCAATCGGTAAGTCTTAAACAGGAAATTAAGGAAATAGAATGAACTGGCCGTATACTTACAAGTTAAGTTTTTGCTTGCAATACACCGGTTAAATTCTGTGGTTCTAAACTTTATGTTTGAGTAGTGGAGATATTCGGAAAGACTTTTAACAACATTACTAAAGAGGCTATCACATGGCAATACACAAAAGTTTTTTGTATCATATAACATTGTTAAACTGTACTATGAACATCATCATCTATTCGTATTCTATGAATAAAATAGAGTCAATCTGAAAGATATTTACAAGTTTGAGAGTGACCGTACTGGAAAATATATAGACAAACAGTGTTACATTGCTGATAAATGTAAAGAGGATGGATTATTAATTCCTTGTTTCGAATTTTTTCTTCCAAAAAAAAAAAAAAGCAATGGCATCGATGCACCCCCTTCCTGTCATTATAATAAAATGTACCAGAGTGTGGCTTTTTGTGATAACAGGATGAATTATCTTTAAACAAAACAACAGGTAAAAGAGCTGTTTGATACACAGCAGCCAATTAAGGTATTGGTTATTGTTCATGTTCAGATCGGTAAAAATCAAAAGCCGATTGTACCTATTTATTTTTCCCTCCCAGATTTTTACCTAATATATTTTTTCCTTTCTTTCTTATTCTCTCTCTTTTTTTATTATACCTCTTTATTTTTATAAAATTTGTCTCCTGTGATTAACTGAAAATATAAAAACAATCTTCTATATTCACCATTCACACCGGTTTTATCAGTAGATATGTCGAATTTAACGTCAGAGTTGGATATACCAATCGAGGGCATGACCTGTAATTCCTGTGTCCAGTCTATCACACTTTCACTCGAATCGCTTGTTGAGAGTGTTCATGTCGATCTCGCAACTTCATTAGGCCATGTCGTTTTTCATTCGAATGCAGTTTCACTTCAAACCCTCATCACCACCATCGAGGATTGCGGCTTTGATGTACCTCTCTCCACAAAGCATATTCAGTTATCAGTTGAGGGTATGACCTGCCAATCATGCGTGCGCTCGATCCATGGTGCACTTTCGAAGCTTGAGGGTGTTCAGAGTGTATGCGTCAGTTTGGATTCAGCGTCAGCCAGTGTTGATTTTGATCCAAATCAGCTATCAGAGCCTCTTATCGTAGAAACAATTGAAGATTGTGGCTTTGATGTAAACCCAAACAAGTCAAACGCAGGCTTAGTGACCCCACCTATTGCAGATAACGAAAATAGCAATAACAACAGTAATGATAAAAATAAGCATACAGTGACTGCGCAATTCAAAATATCAGGAATGACCTGTGCCTCCTGTGTCAATAGCATTGAGCGTGGATTGGCTGATCAGACCATTTCAGTGAGCATAGCACTCTTATCAGAAAGCGCCACCATTACCTATGATAAGACAGTGACATCCCCAGACGCCTTGATTGAGTCTATAGGCAGCATGGGTTTTGATGCAACACTTGTACAGGACCACGTCGTTTCAAATCAAGCTCAGCTTGTGCTTCAAATCTATGGAATGACTTGTGCCAGCTGTGTCAACGCCATTGAAAAGGGAGTTTCTCGACTACCTGGCATTACGCACTGCTCCGTCAATTTGATGACAGAAACTGGTGTGATTCAGCATGATCCCAGTATCGTTGGCGCACGTGAAATCATTGCCACCATTGAGAACCTGGGTTCCTTCAATGCCATTGTATCGGACCGAAATCGGAACATTCAGCTTGAAAGTTTAACCAAAGTCCGTGAGATTCAAGCATGGCGGCGGGCCTTTTTCACTAGCTTGTTTTTTGCCATCCCCGTCTTTGTGATTGCAATGTGTTTGCCCGATATACCAGCAGCAAGGCCCTTTTTGGATTACCCTTTTGTGTCTGGTTTGTTTGTATCGGATATCTTGCAGTGGATTCTGGCAACACCTGTACAGTTTTGGATCGGTAAACGATTCATTGTGTCTGCCTACCAGTCGTTGAAACATGGTGCTCCTACAATGGATGTCTTGGTTGCACTGTCTACCTTGTCAGCCTATACTTTTTCTATCATTTCCATGGCACGATCTATCATGTTGGAAAGTAGCACACGACCAGTCTTGTTCTTTGATACTTCTACAATGCTCATCACTTTTATCTTGCTTGGTCGCTACATGGAGAACATGGCAAAGGGAAAATCGACTTCGGCTCTTTCAAAGCTTATGTCCTTGACACCCTCAACTGCTCTACTTCAGGAGTTGGATGCTGTCTCTGGCAAAGTGGTTACTGAAAAGAAGATTCCTTCCGAACTCGTCGAGTTGAACGACCACTTAAAGATTGTCCCTGGAGACAAAATTCCTACAGATGGTATTGTTGTTTCTGGCGAGTCCTCTATTGACGAAAGCATGATTACAGGTGAGGTGGAGCCTGTTCCAAAGAAAGCAAGTGATTCCGTGATTGGTGGTACTGTGAATGGTCTTGGTACTTTTGCTATGCGTGCAACCAGGGTTGGTTCTGATACTGCTCTGAGTCAAATTGTCTCCCTTGTTGAAAATGCACAGGTTAATAAGGCTCCCATTCAAGGATTTACCGATAAAGTGGCAGGTATATTTGTACCTGTTGTGTTGGTGTTAGGTCTGTCTACCTTGGTCATTTGGTCCATCCTGGTTGGCTGTTTTGGTGTAGAGCGTATGCCTCGCTTAATGCAGCACGAGATTGAAGGTAGTGGTAATTGGTTCTTTGTTTGTCTTAAATTATGCATCAGTGTTATTATTGTTGCTTGTCCCTGTGCGCTCGGATTAGCTACCCCTACTGCTGTTATGGTTGGTACTGGACTGGGTGCTGAAAATGGTGTGCTTTTCAAAGGAGGATCTGTGCTCGAAAATGGTCAACGTGTCAATAAAATTGTGTTTGACAAAACTGGTACACTGACACTAGGTAAAGTTCAAGTAGTGAATTATCACTCTTGGCACGCAACCATCAATGCGAGGGATATGATCATCATGGCTGGCACTGCTGAATCTCACAGTGAACATTTGCTCGGTCGTGCTATCGTAAATAAGGCAAAGGCACTACTCGAGGTCAACCATTTGGATAGCATTGGTACTATCTCTGGATTCCAAAGTGAAACGGGTTATGGTATTGAATGTACATTATCAGGATACAAAAATGCACCCTCCAAAGAGCCGGTGTCTATTGTTATCGGTAATCAGCTTTGGTTGGAGCAACATGATGGTATTGCATTAAGTGATGAGCATTTGAGCCTAGTGAAACATGAATTTTCCCAGGGTTTTACTAGCATTCTGGTGGCCATCCAAGGCGTTCCTGTTGGGTTTATCTCGGTCTCGGACGTAATCAAGCCAGAAGCCAGAGACGTAGTCACTGCTTTACATCGCATGGGTATCGAAACAGCTATGGTTACTGGTGACAACCAACTGACAGCAGAGTCCATTGCAGCCAAGGTTGGGATTTCTGAAGTTCATGCAGGTATTTCGCCTCAAGGAAAGAGCAAGATTGTCGAGAATATGCAGAATGAATTGATTCAAGGAAATGGAATTTGGGGATCAAAGTGGCGTCGTAAGGTGGTAGCTATGGTAGGAGATGGTATCAATGATTCACCTGCTCTGGTTACCTCTGACTTTGGTATTGCGCTTTGCAGTGGAACAGATATAGCCATGGAAGCAGCAGATGTTGTGCTGATGCGCAATGATTTGGCCGATGTTGTAGTTGCACTTGTGTTATCCAAGAAGATATTTAAACGCATCAAGATGAACCTCTTATGGGCCTGTATCTATAATATTGTTGGAATTCCACTTGCGATGGGAATCTTTATGCCTCTGGGTTATCATTTACATCCTATGATGGCGGGTATGGCAATGGCTGCTAGTTCCACTAGTGTTGTTCTTAGTAGTTTGACTCTTCGTTGGTTCTGGCGTAAACCCAACTTGGAAGCTGAAAATGATGTTGAAGATAACGAAAAACATTCCATGATGACCACTATTCGTGATTTCTTTAGAAGAAGAGGAGCATACCAACCTGTCAAGACACAGGACTATGATCTCGAAAATCTTTCATCTCATCATTAACTTTCTAACTCTATTCATATTTTTCTTTTCTTTTTATATATTACATTGGCATTTTCATTATTTATTTATTTATTTATGTACTTTTATTTAATATTTCTGCTTTATAATCTTTTTTTTCAAGTAAAATAAACAGCTACTTTTTTTGCTACTACATGTCATTTTTATTTTTTTGAGTCTATGACTCAAGAGCTTGGCCACTGGAGAATCGCGACGCACAGTTCGAAAGACAGTGAGATATCAAGGAGCACACTTAAAATATATATTTAATAGTATTTACCTTCTTCTTTAGTTTAATCTGCTTGCTATGGTACACACTGAGGGTAAAAGTCTTGAAGGTAAAGAGAGAGAAAAATACGCAGCAATAAATAAGCAAATTTATGCCGACCAAAAATCGTGACTGTTAAACTGTAAGTGCCTTTTTCAGAAGTGAATGTTCAATTAAAGGAAAGGACGTATCATATCCCAAATAGAATGGAGGGCAACTTTTCTGCGTATTTTATTATTCGTAATTTTTTTTTTTTAAGAAATGGTTATTATTAAATGACAAGAAAGTGATTATGATTATGACTATTATGACTATTATTATTACTACTACTATTATTATTACTATTACTATTTTACAATTCTTCTTCAGATTCTGAATCGCCTTGATGATACAAAGTAACTGCAAAAATAAAATAAAAGTTTGAATACAAAACCATCAAACTACTTGAAAACACACTTACGAGAATCAAACTTTTCAAAAGGGTTGGATTGATCTAATTGACGAAGGATCTTTTGTCCATCTTGTTCTAAATCTAAGCTCAAGCTTTCGTTCATTTTTCTAAAGTTGATGGCATCAACACCGTCGGGCTGTTGTACCGCAGGCTGTATTGGTGGATCCATGTTTCGTAATAATGCAAAATTAAGGGTTTTAAAGAATCCATGTGCTTTGACATCACCCGCGCCAGCGCGAGACCCTAATCGATGTCGCTCATCCTTCACTAGCAACTTGCGAATAAAGCTTTTGCATTGGCTCGACAATGAGGCTCTATAAGGTGGTGGCTGATTTCCAAATACTACGTCCATATGAAGTACCTTTGAGAAGGTATCGTTTCGATTGACACCTTTAAAAGGGGTTGTTCCATACTATAAGCAATATATTAATCATCCAATGTCAAACTCATATTTGCATATATGCAATTACCAGCATTTCATAAACGAGTATCCCCAAAGTCCACCAATCAACTGTAAATGAATGACCACAGCCTTTAATAACTTCAGGAGCAATGTATTCCTCGGTTCCCACAAAACTGTTTGTACGTAACCCATCAACGCAACTCTTTGTATCTATAAATGGTGATTGATTTGATGATCTCGATGATGTTCTGATAACATTAGGACTGCCTGGTGGTTTGGAACCTTTACTCAAATCAAAGTCAGTCAGCATGATGTGACCACTTTGATGCAGCAAGATGTCTAGAATTCATGTAAATAATAGCGAGAGATTATAGTAATATGTATGGGGGCCTTACTTTCAGGTTTAAGATCTCGGTAAATGTGACCTTGCAGATGGAGATATTCAAGTGCGGCAGTGACCTCCGCCGCATAAAACTTTGCTCCCTGTTCACTTAGACATTTTCCCGGTCGTAACTGTAATGCTCGAAAGAATTCTCCACCCATACAATACTCCATGACAAAATAAAGATAGTCTTGGCTCTGAAAGCAATGGTAAAGTGTCACAATAAACGGATGATTGGATGTCATTAAAATCTCTTGTTCTGCCAGCGCACGCTTGATTTTGTTTCGCTTAATCATTTCCTTCTTGGATAAAACTAGATGAAATTTAGAACAAGACGTTGCTTTCCTGCTCATATTGGTTACCTTTCATGGCGCAAAGCTTGCTCGTTCCTTTTTGTCGCACCAAGTAGACCTTGCCAACATCGCCTTTTCCCAGCATTCTAATCTTTGAAAAACTAGAAGGTCCGACCTCAACTTGTTTTATTTTAATACTAGCGGATGAATAAGTGCGTCTGCAAATGCGTTGAAATTGTTTCACGGAGGGGCTCGTTTTTAAGGAAGGTGTGGACGAAGTGACAGCAATGTTATTGTTGGCATTAGGTGCGGAAGCGACTCTGCGAATGACTTTACTGTCACTATTGTTCTGATTATGGAAACTTTGAAACCAGCTGCTGCTTGCTTTTGGGGACTTTACTTGTTCATTTTGGAGAGTATTGTGAAAGTCGTCCGGAACGGTAAACGGGCTTGGTAACGCATTTGTTGATATATCTGTCGAACTGCTATGGCTACTGCTATCCGACAGTTTAAAGTGGAATTTGGATACGTGAGTTGGCGCCGGAGCACATATCTCACTTTCGGTATCTTTTGAATAAGCAACTGACATTGATTATATAATGGAATAATAGTACAGGTAAAGAGAAAGATGAATAATAATAAATAATGGAAAAAAAGAAAAGAAATTAAGGAGCAAAACAGACACAAGACACACCAGCCAAAATCAAATGCACAATCAAATAAAGTATAAAAAGCACAGCACTGTTTTCTTTCAATCAAGAGCCCTCTTTTTCTGTTGGTGATGTGTCACCTCACTTTTTTTTACGAAACCAAAACCTGTTTTCATTTCGATTGGTTAAAATAGAAATACCGTATTAATGAATAGAACAAGCCACTTTCAAGTCTTTAACCAACAACAAAATGTATTTTTACTACAAATAGTTTTTTTATTTATTTTTTATTTATTCATTTAATAATATAACAACAAATAGTAATGATTACAGTAATCTAAAATGTGAAAAATGAAGATTAGAAAAGTGAACAAAGTAATCATTACAAAGACTATTATTCTTTCTTTTTGTTTTATCAGTAATGTTAATGGATCATATCAACACGATTATTCTGCGTGGTGATGCATGTAATTTGACCATTGAAATCATCATTATAAAAGAAAGAATAATAGCAAGTAAAAAAATAGAAACTTACCATTTACTATGTATTTCAATAGAGCAAGGGTAGCTTATCATATAAAATACAATACCTAAATATGATTAAAGTCAGTTAAAATGGTTCGATTGATATCAAGATGAAGTTTAGAAATACACAATCATTATAAGTAATGTATTCAGTGATAATAATATAAATTCTCTCGTTCATCCTTTTTCAGAGAGATTCCCATTTTATATAATCATCATTTACCACTATTACATGATGTGCATTTATACAAACAATTAAGTTGTATTCTTACCTTGAATAAAGAAAATGAGTTGAGGAATGAAAAGGTTCGCAACTTGAGCACTCTATTTAAACCTTTCACAGAAAAAAAAAATTTTTTTTGACTGTCATTCTGACTTTGAATGTCAAAAAGAGCAGTGATACTCTTGATTAATTTTTTTCACGCGTTTTGTGCAATCAGGAACAAAAGTTTTAATGACAGTTTGAAAGTATTGAATGTCAATTAATAGTAGTAGGACATTAAAGCTATTTTTTTTCTTCATCTTTAAACAGCAACGAAATCAATAACATCATACTTGATCACCTTTTCCCCCTTTACACCTCCTACTTTTACTATTTATAGTTGTTGACAGCTTATAAATCATATAGTTTAGTATCACTTTTTTTTTTACGGTTCCAGACTTCAAGAATGAAGCTCAACTAAATGCCCTCTTCCTTTTAATCTTTTTCTGTTTCTTGGATATTGTCTCCTTTTTACACCAACGTATTCCAAGTCAGTCAATAAACAAATTTCAACCTCTTTAACGAATAAAAAGATGTCTGTTATTGAACAGCGCTAACTCTAACAGCAATTTCTTGAAGCTCTGGTACCAAGCCATTTAAAATGTTGAATAGATTTATAACATTCATTCTTTCAATCAATTCAAAATGGTTACCAGCAACATACTTTGGTATATGCTTGGTAACAGTGACGATATCAGCCAAATTCAAGCAATTATTACAAAAGTTGTTGGACTTTCTGCCTTGTATGATGCCATCAAGAAGCTTATTCATTACTGTACTCAACTACTATATATATATATATATATATATGGATTGCTACTGATATGAGATTCATCACCCATCACAAAACCCACTTTTCATGAATAGTAGTTGGATTGTTTTCTGGTGATTCCATCGCACTTATCATCATCTGTTTCGTAATCGCACGTAAGCTCATAATAGTCCGAATCTTTGATATTTTCCATAGCTATTATAATAAAACAAGAAAGAAATGGTAAAATGATGCATTATAATAGTGGAGTGCGACTTTACTGATAAACTTCAACAAAATGAATCAAATAATGTAATTGGATGGGAATTTTAAATAAAAAATCAAGGAGCTACACAAAGAAAGACATGGAAAGAGTTGTTTGTATCTTTTACTCTTTCAAAAAATAAACATGGCTTATTTTGACACAGATCTTAATGGAGCTGATGTTTATTCGCGACCCTTGGCGCCGTGGGAGGACCAACAACCCACCTCGCCCACCTCGGCCACTAGCGAGGAGCACTCTGGTAAAATAAAAAGAAACGTACTGCAGACACCTGCCTTCAAAACTGCCATCGCCGCACTCGGAAAGAAACAACCGCGTATTCCCTCGCGCGATCGAACAAGAGAAGAGGTCGCCAAAGGTACTGAATGGGGCGCCTCTTCTCTTACAAAAACGCCATTCTGGGCCATTAAGAATGACAGTACATTAGCTCAGCAACAGCAACAACAACAGCAGGACCAGTACCAACAACAGCAGGGCCAGCACCAACAACAGCAGGACCAGTACCAACACCAACAGATTGACTATTACCAGCAACCAATAGAATATCAGCAGGAACCAGTTGAGGAAAATGTATTGGCAACATTTGATATATCTTTTGTTAGTGACGCTGAATTGGGAATATCCATCACTCCATCAAAAACAGGCGCAGACAGAAAGAATGGCACTGGATTCCAACCACCAGAAATGACTTTGGAAAAGTCAACTGACAGCTCCACTGTCTCGACTCAGCCGCAGCCCACTGCCACCACCTCACGCAGTTCAATCGGAAGCATCGGATATGGAGGGAGCGAAGTGTCAATGTGGGCAGCAATCAGAGAGGAGGGACGGGTAAAGGTCGAAAAGGAAGCTACTGCAAAAGAGACAAAATGGAATCCAAAGGCCCAGTCTTTTCAATTCAACCCCACATTTACCCAAGATAACTCGATTGAGAAACCTGTTACACCCATATTCGAATTTGCCAAACCATACGATGAACCAGAAAAGCCTTTCTTTACTTTTACTGGTAAAGAAAGAAAGGATCCACCGCTATTTGATTTCTCTACCGCCTTGAATGCGTCAAAGCTAGCATATTCCGATGAAACCAACCAAAGTTATGAGTATAATGAACAACAGGATTCAACCTTGCCTGTCGATGAATTACAAGACTTTACTTTTAGCGTTCCTGTATCTAAAAAGGTGGTTATTTCGTCTCCAAACAATGAAAGCAGCATCAGCAGTATTAGCAACACCAAACCTAATCCCGAGGCTCCTGTTTTCACGCCAACTTTATCAAACGCATCTGTTGGCTCCAAAGCAACATGGAATCCAAAAGTGACTGAATTCATCCCTTCTCCAAACAATCAAGATTTAATACAAGACGACCCTATACCAAGCTTTGTGACCCGACCCAAGTCCATCAAGACGACACTCAGAGCACCTCTTGAAGAAGACATTGTTGAGGGTTTGAACTCGCAGTCGCAGCCAGAAACAACCAGAGGCTTGGAGGAGCACATCCCAATTCTTCACATCAATGTTTCGTTTGCACCCGGTGTCACTAGCACTCTTTTTGTTTTTGAGAACGACAGCCCGAAGCATGTTGTGACAGACTTTTGTCGAAAGCATAACTTGACAATGACCCAAAAGACTCAAAACTCTTTTATTGATACCTTGACTAAGCTAACACATGCCAAATTAACCAGCTTGTCTAAAAACCCGTAATTATATTTTTTTTCCTTCATATTGGCACACATTTTTTTTTTAAAAAAAAAAAATCAAAAAGGGGAAAAAAAAATCAAAAATAGTACATCAATGTGATGTTTATTAATTGCAATTAATAATAAAATACATCTTTAGTTTGCACACATAACAAAAACACTGTTTATTAATCAATTTTACAACCAAAATCTAACCACCACACATTTCCATTTCTTGCACCATAAATAACACCCATACTACCAATCGCCAGTCTTGTTCTTATAAAATCATAGCCATCCGAAAGATCGTCATCGTCTCTAAAACAGTCTTCCAATTCGATCCAAGTCTTATTTGGTGGCGGTGTAACACACGCTGCGGTGGTACCATTGAGTGCATAGAGCGCAATTTCTCCACTTCGGTTGAGTGTTGCTATGCGTTGATCATGGATCACAATGTTGATGATTTGCTTGGCTGCCGATCCCAATGGCGTTGAGCGGATCGAGTGTACAAGCTGAGGTCGTTGGCTAAAGTCGGGCAGTGTGATGGGTGGTGGCTTGTTTCGTTTTCGCAAGTATTGGTCGGTGCGCATTTGACATGCATAACCATAGTCATTGTACGAGCTGTGACGTCGAAGTCGAACCGATCTACATAGTTCGCGCGATCGTTTCTTTCGTAATGTTGATGATGACGATTTGCTAGGTCGTGGCGGTTGATCAAGGGATGTGGTTGATTTGTTGAGTCCCAAGAGATTAATAAATGTAGTAGATAGCCTTCGTTTAGGTGGTGGTATATTAGATGATGATTGTTGTAGTAATTTTGATGGCTGTTCTGCTATTTCTGTTGGTGATGTTGAATTGGAAAAACTCAATGAAGAGGAGGAGGATGGAGAACAGGGCGGTGGTGGCTGTGAGGGCATCCATTTGTAGTGATGGATACGACGAGATGCATGCGGCGCCAATACAACGGATAAGGCATCGTCGTATGTAATACAAGGTAAGCTACATACAGTTGTATAATGTGTCACGGTATCTCTCGAACCATCTAGGATGTCTGAAATGTGCATCAGGCCATCCACACTGACTGTAATTAATCGGTTTCCGGATAAAAACACGTTGTGTGGTTGGTTATCGAATGCCTAAATGAAAAATAAAAAGGGAGATTATCCTTTATTTTTAACAACAATAACTTCATGTTAAATGATATAAATATATATATATATATAATAAGCCCTTTTTTCTCTCTCTCTCTCTCTCTCTCTTTCACTCTAGACCCATTTGGTATTGTGCACTTACCCTGTTTAACAAGCGTATACCTTTGCGCCAATTCCAAACAAACACAGCAGATGGCTTACGCCCTGACACTGCAAAAAAGTCTTGGTTGACTGACACAGTATCGGGTACAAACCATGGGTGGCTACCACATTTTAACACTTGGATCGGGTCCGATTTACTTCCTTTGTTCATATCATAAAACATGCATTTTCTATGTATATATAAAGTCGCATGAATACATGTATACATAATAAATACTCTCAAGTGCATAATACATTACGAGCCTCTTTGTGCCACCACCAATATATTCAAATCAGGCAATACATCCACACACTCAATGATGTTGTTATTGTTGTGCGTATCCCCAAAAAACCATTTTGTAATGTACTGAAACTTTGAATCCTGATATCTATACAATTTGACGTTATTGTCCTCAGATAGCGTTACCAATATATTGCTTTTTAATTTTATGCTGAGAATCCTGCTAGTGCTGTTGGACAACTGATGCAATTGTTGTACACGACCCATTCTCCAATTGGCGCAGGTGATTGCTCGACAATAACGAGTTTGCCAATCCAAATCCTCATGTTGCTGCTGTTGCTGTTTGTGTGCATAAATATCAGGAAACTGCGTATTTAATTGATTGTACCGACTCTTCCAAATGTTTGGATCTGTTGCTAGTCCACACCAATACTTACAAGTCTGTACACACACATGATTTATTACTTGTCCTCCTTTTTTTTTTT
>VCJK01000228.1:3118-15861 GCA_024139485.1 Backusella psychrophila | reverse complement strand
ACCGTTTAAAATAAAATAAAAAAAAAAAAAAGAAACAAGTCCTGTTCAACTTTTGCATTAAATATTGGAAGCCTTTCAGAGGGGGAAACACAAATCGGAATGTTTGAAAGAGGGAACTGTGATTGTTGACTGAATAAAAGTGTAGTATTATGCATTGTGAATATCGTGTTTATTAGAAAAGGGGCAGGTTGATTCAATGAATCTTTGTTTATATTGCAAGACTTTTATTACAATATGTATTATCAACTCCTTTTTACAAGATATAAACGAGTTGTTTGCTTACTAAATAGAGGTATATTGTACTTGTAAATATCACGGAGAATATCAAGATGCAAGTGTCTCTCTAAACTGCCACGCCACCCATAACATTGCACTTATTCAAGCCGTACTCTATGCCATCCAGGAGGACATTGACGGAAGAGGCGAGCTGAGAATTCTCATCAACAATAGTTGTGTTATCAATACCTTTACAAGGTGGCACAAGATATGGAGCAGAAATCAGAAAATTTTAAATCATTACGTTTATTTTTATGATGCTTTTATATTATAATCATGGCATATTGAAAGCAAAGACGCCAAAGCAAACGATTGTTTTTTTGTGTGTTACTCTCTGTTTTTTTCCACGAAATTGCGGGGTCCAGATGAGCCAACCCGGATTTTTTCACTGTAAATGCACGTCCGGGCCGGACACTTATCTTCCCGCGTAATGTCTGTGATCTATTGTTGTCACATCAACTAAATACTGGCAAGAATCAAGCAAACCCATAGAACCTTCTCTTTCCCTGTATACTTTGTACGTATCAATCCACTATGATGGATGCATCAGGATAGATGAATTAACCATCAATGCGTGTTTTTTTTCTAATAGCAAGCAGTATCTCACGATGTCCCGTGTTCCTTCCGGTAAATATCCCTTTTTTTTCTTTTCTTTGATCGATCCTCACAGGATCATGTCAGATTCATATACTTACATTTCAACGTTTTATTAGTCCTTAACCCCACCGAAGAAGATATCAAGCTCTTGTTGAGTGCTCAATGCCACATTGGTTCCAAGAATGTTACCAAGGCCATGGCCACTTACGTCCACAAGCGCCGTGCTGATGGTAAGTTTTTTCTTTTTTCTTACAAGAGTAATATATACCAACATTTTTTATTATAAAGGTATCAACTTGATCAACATTGGTAAGACCTGGGAGAAGCTCGTTCTCGCTGCCCGTATCATTACCGCCATCGAGAACGTAAGTGATATTTATGACAAGATTGTAAACACTGAGACTTATTTTGTGTAACTTTAGCCCCAAGATGTCGTTGTTGTCTCTGCCCGTCCTTACGGTCACCGTGCCGCCCTCAAGTTCGCCAAGTACATTGGTGCTGAGGCCATCGTCGGTCGTTTCACCCCCGGTACCTTCACCAATTACATCACCCGCTCTTTCCGCGAGCCCCGTTTGGTCATCTGTACCGATCCTCGCGCTGACTTCCAGGCTGTTCTTGAAGCCTCTTATGTCAACATCCCTGTCATCTCTCTTGCTGACACTGATGCCACCCTCAAGTACATTGATGTTGCTATCCCCACCAACAACAAGGCCAAGCATGCCCTTGGTTTGATCTACTGGCTTTTGGCTCGTGCCGTCCTCCGCCTCCGTGGTTCTTTGGAGTACGCCGCCGAGTGGGAAGTCATGGTTGATATGTTCTTCTACCGCGATCCTGAAGAGATTGAGAAGGAGAACGAGGCCGCTGAGCTCGGTGAGAATGAATTCTCTGCCGATGCCGCCGCTGATGCCACTGCCGGTGAATGGGGTGTCGAGGTTGAGACTGATGGTGTTGCTGGTATTGCTGCCGCCGCTGACTGGTCTGCTCAGACTGCCACTGCTGACTGGGCTGATGATGTCGAGGCTCCTGCCAACGCCTCTTGGGATGCTTAAATTATTCTAATTTCCCCCTCTTTTTAGAATAAAATTTTCTCATTCTCACACATCTTTGTTTTATATAATAAACCAAGAAAAACGTAATTCAGTTTTGTGCCATTTAGACTTTGATATTCTTCATACAATAAGATTATTATGATTTTAAACTTGCAAATGATTTTTATTTAACATGAGGAGACTTTTTTTTCTTTTCTTTATACAAAATAATTATTTCATAGAGACCAATTTGATTTCAAAGACAAGAGTGGCGTTCTTGGGAATGTCTGGAGGAGCACCACGCTTACCATAAGCCAAGGGAGCAGGAATAGTCAACTTGCGCTGACCACCGACCTTCATACCAGCAACACCAATGTCCCAACCCTTGATGACTTCACCACGGCCCAACACAAAGTAGAATGGCTTGCCAGAAGTGTTCTTGTCAAACACTTTACCGTTGGTGAGCTTACCAATGTAACGCATACCAATCTATTCATCATTATTGTAAGAACACGCGTTTCAACAAATACACTTTTTTACAACTTACTCTCTGACCGCTCTTACAAGAGGCACCATCTCCAACCTTGTCGTCTTCGATAACAAGGCCATTAGGAAGTGTGGTCACCTTTTTGGGCTCCGCCTTCTTCTTCTTTGCATCTTCCTTCTTCTTTTGTTCTTCCTTTGCCTTTTTGGCAGCTTCTTCCTTCTCCTTCTTCTTTTGGTCCTCCTTCTTCTTTTGGTCCTCCTTGGCCTTCTTTGCGGCTTCATCCTTTGCCTTCTTGGCAGCCTCTTCCTTCTTTGCCTTCTTGGAAGGTTGTTCCTTGGTGGCAACTTCGGCAGGACGCTTCTTGGTGACAGGAGCCTCCTCCTCTTCTTCCTCCTCCTCATCCATGTCTTCATCGCTATCTTCACCGTTGAATTCCTCATCATCCTCATCATCGTCTTCCAAGTCAAGGTCACCTTCACCACTCAAGAGTGCCTCTATAAAACAAAGAATGTCAACACATGTCATAAAAACGTCAAATGAAAATACATACGGATTTGCTCGCTGGTAAGGGTAGCAGGAAGACTATAGAAAACCATTTTTAATACCAATGCATGTTTATATTATGAATCCACTTACTCTCCAACCTCCTCGTCATCGTCATCACCCTCGGATTCACCAGAATAAGAGACCATATCATCGTCATCGTCGCTAAAGACATAGTTACCGGTAAGATGGACGGCGTTGTCACCAAGAGCAAAGAAGGTAACTTCTTCGCCTTCAACAAAGTTAAGATCCAAGCTTTGTTGTTCAATCTATGATTATTCTAGTCAACAATAGAGTTACCTTTTTAGAATGATATCTTACCTTGTTGGGAATCAAAGTACACATGACAAAGTCTCTCTTATCAACCTTGACAGAGACGCAAGTACGCTTTTCATTTTCAATTTCAGCTGTCAAAGAAGCCTAATGATATCGTGTGAGTCTTTTTTTCTTTTCTTTTCTTTTTCAAGAATCGGCTATTTACCATTGCGATGCGGAATGGTGCAGTCACGATCTGAGTGTATGACTTTCCTGGCTTGAGTTGTAAACCTATAAAACAACATGTTTAACACTTCTCCTACTTTACGTCAACTTTAAACTTACCCCAGAATCCTTGAACGCTCATTGTATATATAAAGTCTATTTGATATTGAGAAGAGAGGAAGAAAAAAAAAAGTAAAAAAAATGCGAGCTTAAATTATTGCAAACGCAAAAAAAGGCAAGGCAGTCACTTTTGCGTGGCTGCATGTTGAATTAAAAATGGAAATATATGCGTTCAACTTGAAAATTTGCATGTCAAAAAAAAAATTTGCATGTCAAAAAAAAATTTTTTTTTTGGATTGAGTCTATAGACTCATCTGTTGCCATGTTACCGATAAGATGCATCTGTTCTCTTGGTGACTACTTGGATATACAGTAAATTTATTTCAATGTGTCATACATATTTGTAAACTATCAAAATCATGACATGTGGAAAGTATAAAGGTTGTCAAAATTAACAATCAACCCATGATGTTGATAGTGCAAGGTGATGGCGGTTAGCAACAGGCATATAAAGGAATCCAATGATATCATCGAGTGCCACTAACCTCTTTTTTTTTTTTAAAAAAAAAAGGCATGAAAATGATTGGTTGCAACAACTCCATTCTAGTGTTACACATAAATAAAATGAGACAGGGACCGCGGTTCTGATCCCGCACTTGATCAATGCTGACCGTTATATACACCCTTTTTTTCTAATTAATCAATGATATTTCCAATTCTTCTATTTATATGTATTTGTTCAAGGTATTTCGAAAAGAAAAAGAAAAAACTGACTTTTTTTGTGTGTGTGATTGTTTCTAAATAATAATAATGTGGGAGGAGAAGGGAGAGAGAGGCGAAATAAATTTAAAAAAAAAAAGAATAATATATACACATGAATCGAATGTGAAAAGCAGAAGAATAACAAGGAACAGATTCTATCTTTTTTTTTTTGTGTGTGTGTGTGGGTTATACATATCAACTTCTTACATCGACAAGTTATTTAAATCTAATAACACATCATTAGTTTCCATGTTTTTTAAAAAAAAACTCGTCTCTCTTACCTGAGGCATAACAGGTTTGTTCTGTTCTGCGGTCATTCTAGAAATACCAATACCGATACCTTCAATCAAGGCAAGTAAAGCACCACCGACAGCAGCAGACACCGCAGCTGCCTTGACACCACCACGGGCAGCCAAAACACCACCAGTCAAACCACCCGAAATAATCGAGTTCCATGGATCCTCCTTTTGTCGAATACCCTTTAAACCGCAATCGAATGTCGAAAAAAGTCCACCCCATACTGCAAAATTACCTCCAAGAACAGGAGCACGGGCCTTCATGGCAGACACGGCACCAGTTAAACGTTCACCCTAATATACAAGGTTTGAGTTTTCCCCTCCCTTGTTTTACCATTTTATAAAAGACTTACCCTTGGTGAGTTCTTTGCTCCTTTGACAGAGTGCCAAATACCACCACCGATTGCACCCATAACAAAAGCACCACCTAAATCGTTAAGAATAACCCAAGGGCTTTTTTATTATCTGTTAGAAACTTGTCGGCTTTTGTTGTCTTTGTCAATTATTTACCAAGGATCTCTTGTTGTATCTGAACCACGGGTCATATTATATTTGAAGAAAAAGAAGAAAGAAAAGAGTAGTTTGAAAAAAAAAGGAAAACCAAAGAATCCATAAGAATAAAAAATGCTAGGTTGTGTGACTTTTGATCAAACCTTTCAGACTAGCCGGACCAGACCGGACTTTTGAACTCTTAAATTATCAATATGAAAAAAAAAAACCTTCAACAAAGTTTTTTAATGCTTTATTATTTTCTATTTTTGTACAACTTGATTGTCTTGAAAATAATGGTGAATTATATATAATGGCCCTTTGCTTATTATAAACATCCTTTGTTAACCTGATTTTTTCATTATTCATGTCAAACATGGAGGGAGGGATGATATCCTCTCAAGAACAAAAGAGCAATTCCACACCCTGTTTTAAAACAATAAAAAAACACACAAGAAAGTCTCATATAATAAAGTGGCCAGTGACAAAATCAGCGACAGTAGATGTGATCAAGATATCCAACTACAGAGGAATCCTTTTATAGTAAGATTTTATTTATGAAAATATAATAATGAGCAACTAAAAGGTAGTTGATTCTAAACTTGATAAAGTAGTAAAATGAGAGACTTTACGAACTGTACCTTGAAATATTCAGAAAGCACCATTATGTTGCAAGGTTGTTGACCAAAGGTTATTTTTCATATAGCAAATAGCCCATTCGACATGAACCTAAATGTTTCTTGCACTTTCAAAAGATGATTCTAATGTATCTTTTATCAAGAAATTCGAGTCATATTATGCAAAAATTGAAAATAAATAGCAGCAATATCCTTTATCAAGAATTTTTATCCGTTATATTTAACTTTAACAAGCCCATCTTGATCATTATCTTGATAATTGAACAGTGCTAAAGGGCGATACGTACACAATATACGATGAGCTTATGTATTACAACTGGTATTCTGAAGCAGTGTATTAAAAAAAAGTGACGGATATACGAATAAAACAAGGTATCAAAGACAATGCTATAGTAATCAATCCAATTGATTTTCCATTCAAAGTGAAAAGGCATTGGTACACATACGATCTAAAGCTAAGCATTAGCGGTATTGAAAATTACTATATTTGTAAGGTAAATGCATGGACAGCAATAGCTCTTAATAGAAGCTTTTTGTATAATAAAAAAAAAGTTAAAAACGGTCATACAAGTGCGCAAACGAATATAAAAGTGGGGCACATGTATTTTTCCCTTTCCTCTTTATTCTTCTTTTTCCCATTTTTTTTTTCTTACTTGCACTCATTATCAAAAAATATGAATACCAATCGTACAGGATTAATTTACTTTGTTGCCATTGCTGCTCTACTTTTCACCCTTGTCTCTGCATTGCCTTTGGAAGACACAAAGCAGGAAAACACAGACATCAATAGCATTGGCTCCAGAATCAAGATTGGCGTACCCATCTTCCACAACTAAATACCATGTTTCTTTTAGCGATATATTTTATATCATGTAATGAATCTTTTGTAATAAAACCATTTGCTGTCGAAACACTAGCTAACTCTACTGATGTATCATCCATCATATAACCATTACATGCATATTAATTAAACCACCAATTTATGGAAATATATATTTATTGTAATTTATCAAATTTACACAAAGTGGGGACCTGTTTTAATTAATCACTCTTATTCTTTTAATATGAAAATTTACTGCAATTATTTCAAATTTACCATATTTGTAAGGAAAAAAGTTGGACAATAGAAGAGTCTTTACCCAAAGCAATCGCACTCAAAGACACTGTCCTACAGTACTAATTTATAAAAATTGTCGATGCTTAATCGCATTCTAATCGTTTCATGATGATGCTAAATTAAAATAATACAATGCTTTTAATTCCTTTCCTTGTTGTATTTAGACAGTTCAAGAATTGCCGATACATGTCATTTTTCTTTAGCATCATTCATATGATTGCTGTTAATCTTAAAGTCAAAACCACATGTCACCCTCTCCTACGACCGTATTGACTTTGATGTACAAATACAGTCTGATGCTACAAGGGTAACAAGGTGTGTATCTGAAGTATCATTTTTAAAGTCGTCATTGTTCTACATTATAATTCCCTTTATTCTTATCATATCAAACAATGGTCTATCAAACAATGGTATTTTCTTTTATGGATTAATTTTACATAATTCGAAAGTTCTTATACCCTAATAATGTTATAAAAGTTTAGATGCATATGCTTACAGCATAATAATGGTAAATGATGATAAGAGTAGCATATGGTTATTTATTTTTTTGTGTGCTGTTGAATCATCGAGATCGTGCAATTTATAAAGATGAATTCTATATTTGTACAAGGTCCGCTGTTTTTGTCTAGATCCAGTTTTGGTATTTCTGTAATAAACAAAAAGATCTCTCTTAAAGTGTTTCATTTTATATCTTATTATTTATTCAATGGATCTATTTATAAAGGTAGTATAGTAAAAGATATGGTTTTACAGTACAATGTCTATATAAATACGATCTATGCGTGTTTAGTCTTTTGAAGTGTTTTACATGGAAACTTGGATTGAGGTAACCTCATCGAATCAAATTCAGGCATCGTAAGCTATAAACGTGAGTATAGTACATATCCCTTTCTCAGCATACAGCGGTGTTTTTCATGACAATAAATAAGAGTAATGAGACTGTGCTAATCGTTATTTGGATGAAAATTTTACAGCAATAGACATGGCATCCTGTCACACCGGCTGTTGAAGTGTCGAGTGTTTCCGAACCAATCACTTTCGTTCTAGAAACGCAAGTACTTTTTTTTTTGATGCACTTCTTTAAACAAAATGATTGCCATTAAATAGGGCTCTACTATAAACACGACAACATATGAACCAGTGAATCGGATTGTCTTTTGCTAGAAGTAACAAAATATCCTTGGTAAAGACCTTTTTCTATTTTAATTCTGGAAATAACATGAGCTTTTTTCGGATAAAATCTCGGTGCGACCTTTTTTATGATTTTTTTTTTCTTCTTCAGAAAGTCCGCTTTTCCTTTCTTTATATATATATATATATTTTACAGAACTTCTTATTTCGAATGCTTTTTATTGTTATTCCATTTCATTTCATTTGAGCCAATTTAGAAGACTTTTATATATAAAACCAAACATGCCCGTCTCATTCTCAAGTAATCGCTACTGTTGTGGGTTTGTTCCCATTAAGACAGGTAAACTATTTTGTTAATCTCATTTGCAGATTGTTCTAAACACCCTTATTCTTGTAAACAACAAGGTGTCTCACTCATCACAATATTTGGCATTGTAAGTTTATTGTAAACGACCATTATAGCACAGATTGAACATGATATTTAATACGATACGATTATGAATTAGCTGAATAAACTATCTGGATTCTATGGGATCCTGTCGTTCTCCTTTGAAGATAGAGTAGCAACAATGACCTATGTTTACTCACTTGTTGCCATAGCGATATTTGCTCAAGGTCTCTATGCTTTACATAAAGTAAGTTTTAACACCATTTTCATATTGGCTTGATAATAATGCATAATGCTCCCAAAATAGGACAGTGTTCGCATATTCCGCTGGTATACAATGTTCTTTTGGTTTGACTGTTTTATAAGTGTTATATCAACCACCTGGTTTGCGGTAGCCTGGTATGTTTACACTGATCACAGTCTCCCCGAAATAGAAAATGATCCAGCCAAAAAAGCAGAATATGATCGTTTATTCGATATGGAAAAGAGAGTTAGTATTGCTTTCTTGATCATTTTAAGATTGGTACATGTAAGTTGATTTTGATATGTAGAAAAGACAAAAAGTTAAAACTATCTTTTTTCATAGTTCTACTTTGCATCAGTTGTTACTCGTTATTACAAGTCATTGAATAAGGTCTCAGGTTACTCAAAATTGAATGAGAGTATTGATTTAGAGGATGCCATGTCTGGGCGTCCTGCTGAATATGTGCCAAAACAAGCACTCGATTAGAGAATAATACAATACAATACCACTATTACGAATAATAATACAATAATATTAATTACAATAACAACAATAAAAGTACATGTGTGGGATCACATGAAAAAGATCAGTTACTTCTTTCTCTCTTTCAATTTACATAAAAACAAGAAAAAGGCTATTTATCAGTCCGGATGATTATTTCCTTATTTGGCACTCTTTTAACCTGGTTCTCTCTTGTGTTTAATAAAGAAAGTGAAAACGTGCAACTTGAAGTTGATTTTTCAATTGCAATCTGACATTTAATCACACTTTTATTATGTTTTTATATCGTTGCTTCTCCTTGTCCTATATCTAACAATTGAAATTTATTAAAGTTATGTTGTTGGTGGTACTTTTTAATTCATGTCACATCATCACGAGGGGTCTGTTCGATCCAAATGAGCTTGCTATTGTAATTTCTTTTTTCTTTAAAAAAAAAGGTCAAATCAAACCAACTCAAAAAATGTGTATTACAAAAAAAAAAGCTTAAAACCATTTTCTCAAACTTTACCTTTCCTAAAACAAGATTGGATTACTTCCTCCGTGTCACGTTGGAAGAGGGTGCCGGACAAATATCAGATCGCCTGATCTCACATTTAAATAAACCGTTTACAGCAATTGGTATCATGAACTCCATTTTATGTTGTAAAAAAAAAAAAAGCGTAGTTGTTGCTGTGCTGAGTAAATTTATCATACAAGCCAACTTGTTTTCTTTCCCCAATTCTAGACATGAAAAATAGACCAACCACTGGGAAAAGGGTAATGCCGCTGGTGGATTGGTTTTGTTTTGTTGTTTTAAATATTCATATGGCTGTCAAAGCGAGCGCCGAATTTACCGAGTATGCCCATTTTTTTTTTAAAAAAAAAGGAAAACTAATCTGGCTGCTACCAATAAGATTACTCTACTACAATAATCCATTTCGACTTTGATTGACACATTACATACCTCAATCAAACAGGGCATTCGTAAACATATACAACATGGCTGTCAAAGGCAGCTTTTTTGCTCACTTTATTATCTTTCTTTTTTTTTTAAAAAAAAAAAAAGTCCGTAGAGCTATTTTCTGGCAATGAAAATTGGAAACTACATCATAAACAGGCCAATATATGTTCCTTGGATTATTTCAATAAAAAGCAAATGGTATATACTTGTATTCTTTAATAATAATTTAATCAATAATAATTCAACACAACCCACTATATAACCCTTTTTGATGACTTTTTGAATTATTTACATTATACAAATACAGGGTGTCTATCTCACCCCAGAATAGGCTTAGCGATACGTTCAAGCACCTGTATAATAAGAACCCTATTCAAATCCTTGTCCTGATATCGTGTCCATATTCGCTCCATAGCCATATCACAATTCTGATCACCCACCAACTGACGCACCGGGCTAGAGCTTGTACATTTTAGCAGCATATCCCTCGCCTGTTGTCTACTCTTTTCTTTATCCTCCTCTGTTCGTACTTTGGGTGTCTTTCCATCCAGCATCCATTTCCCTTCCGGCCAAAGTTTCTCTCCTAGTTGATTCAATACGGTGACAATCGCCTTTGGAGACATGTATTCGTTGGCAAGCGCATTGTATTGCTCGATTATAAACTCTGCATAGGATCTTCGAACAATCTCCCTTAATAGATTTAAAATCGATCTTCTCATCCATGCCTTGTTATTTGTTGAAGACAAGTCAAACACCTCTACAATCAGCGCATATGTTGTTTCGATTAAAAGCTCGACATCATTGGATGAAATGCTTTTACTCGATGTTGTTGTTGTTTTGTCAGTGGATAGCAACTCCTCCATTGATGATGGCGTACTTGTTCTTGAAGTTGGTTCAGAAGCGGATATAAATGATTGCTTTGTGTTGCTCCTTTGTTTATCCTCATATAACTCCTCTTTTGATACTACACTACCAAGGCTTGATGCTGAATCCTGTCTTGCTAGACTTTTCGTGGAGGGCGGCTTTTCACTGTTATTCTCTGGTAGATTTGTCTTTGAAGAAGCCTGATTGTGACGTGAAAATAGCGAACGAGATTTGGTTCCATTTGCTCCTTTTGCTGTGGATTCAGCTGCATATGCAGAGGCAACCTGATCCTTAAATTCCTCTGAAAATGACATCACTGTCCCCGCATCATTTATTTCCGAGGGTCTTTCTTTTCTCAAGAAGCCTAAAAGGATAGGATCCGTACCCAATTCTTCATCTGCTACCACAATATCCAAGTACTTTTCTAATATGCTACTAATGGAATCCAAAGAACCCCTCTTTTGTTGCCGAGTCGATGAAGATTTTAACCAAGATCGCGTCGCACCAAGAGGTAGTTTTAGTCCAAGTCGTGTTACTCTTTTCGCGTGCCTTGCATTAATGATTGTGTGAAAGTTTTCGAAATCGGCGTAGCTTCGAGTGATGACATAACCTCCTCCTTCGGATCCCACACTATCCTCTGCAGCAGGTCGCTCTATTTGGATGATATAGACCAGTTGTGACTTGTTGAGTGGCTCTGGTGATGAAATATCCATAATGACGAAATTCACAGATCCCAGTGCAAATACCATACTTGCGTTTTCTTCCTCGTCATCAATCACTGGCTCATATAGATGAACAGAAGATCTCACTGGCTCTGGTGTGTTGGGGACGCTTCTTGGCTCTCTATTGTCGTGTGCGTCTTTTTGTGCAACATGCTTGGTCACCTGTTTCGGCTCAGTCTGTCGTTTCGGAGTGTTGTCGGAAAGAATGTCAATTATCCAGCAATTTAAAAAGTCAGGGTCGCTTAAATTCTCAACAATACGCCCAAACACAAAGTTGGCTAGGATCTCTTTTAGCAAGCTAACAAGTAAGTCAGAATCTCGGTCGTTGGCTGGAAATGTACGTTTGATAAATGCTCGTGAGAGACTTAATAGTTGTCGATGCTGCTCCTCTTTTGATAAAAGTTGGGCAAAAGGTGAATGTGGGTTTTTAATGACATAATCATTGATAGAAACCTCAGAATCCTCAAAGGCTCTACACTCTCTCTATATCGTAAAACAAATAAATATGAATGATCCTAATAACAATAGCAGTACTATACCATATGTATAATAAGGGTGTTTGCGACTCCATAAATTGTTGACATGACAATATCATTTCTATCCTGGTTCATCAAGATTTTCTCTACCGTCAACGCAACATTGTTTAAGCGCTCTCTTACCACAATTTCAAATGTGGGGTCATTGTGTTCATTAAGCTTTTTCCACCAACTGAGAATAAAGTCACGCATAACATAGTCCAAAAGTTGATTGATGACCAGAGTTAAAGGAGGGTAAAATAATTCTAATTGCTTGATATCTGCTTCTGTGAGCTTTTTTTTATCGTTATTAATAATCACATAGAATAACCAGATAAAATAGTTCAACTTACTTTTATCTCTTGCTCTCTTACAGTCCTTTCTGTGTTTAATCTCAATTGCGTGGGGCTCGCTTGTTGAAAATAATATCGACCCAAGCCAAAACCAAGCCCGATAAACACTAAAAAATAATAACCGTCTGTAACAAGCAACATGCCAAAGATCGAAAACCACAACCATGTCATTCCGTGTAGAATGTCAGTGACATGGGGATAGCCTATAGGAAAGTATTGCGTTGCTACTGCTTTTATTTGCCTTTTCATTATTACTATTATTTATGATGCAAAGTAAAAAAGAAAAAATACAACAAAAAAGGAAAGAAAGAA
>VCJK01000225.1:11435-25350 GCA_024139485.1 Backusella psychrophila | reverse complement strand
TTTTTTTTTTTTTTTTTTTTTTTTCAAAAAAAAAAGGGTATCATCATCAGAGTATTCATTAAATAATTATGTGAAATGTTCATTCATGGTTAAAAACCAAGATTGCAAAAGACAATAGCATTATTAAAAAAGGAGTGATATGTCCCAAAAAATGCTGATTGGTCCCCCTTTTTTCAAATTAGATGACTGAGCAATCGCTCACTTTTTTTTTTTTGGTTCGCATTCGCAATATCAAAATGGCTCGTCATTTGATCAACGTTTTATGTTATTTACACTAATATAGCCTTTTCCTCTATTTATGAACCGATGGAACATTAGAGCATCACTTATAATGAATACAGTTTGAAATTATAGCACCTAATAAAACGAACCTCTAGCGTTTTCGTTTTAGAGTGATACGACACATTGAAGGCTGATTTTTTATGTTGTAAGTTCTAGATTCTACAATGCTATTTGGGTTTATTGTTTTTTGCTTTTTTCATTTTTTTTCCATCTCAATCTCATTGTTATGCAGTACAAAAATGCCTTAGTTAATTGAAACTGACGATAATGCATAAGGTCATATATTTTGAGCATTTTAAAACGTATGAAACGAAATTCTGTACAAGCAATTGAAAGCGTTGTGGGTTATATATTGCGGTTAACCGAATGTACAACAGGTACTCGTTTATGTGAAGTAAACATCGGTGATACAAGATAGCATTCGTTACCTTGCGCAACATACTCCTCTCTCGAGCTCAACATCTTGTGGGATTGCTGATATAATCAGAGCAATTTCTTTGAATTTCTGTTTGTAGTAATAATCCTCTATTTTATCTATCCGAATAAGTAAAAGGTGCCATATTATACATTTATTTAGAGTTATCATATAAAGATATATTTGAAAAATCTGTTTGTTTTATCTCCATTCAAAGTTGTTAGTCTTTTATTTAACCGTCACTCTGGATTTATATCTAATTTCTATATAAGTTAAGGACCAGAATCTATTCTCTTTTCGTTATTTTATTGACAGGTCCACAATAGACACAAAACAAGTGCGTTGTTTCATTTAAATAGGGTATTATTGTAATAATTAAGTTCAAAAAATATGCATTTAACCAACCAGACATCCATGTTATGGAGACATCAAACTATCTGAAAAAGGACAAGTCAGAAAGTGGTCGATCATTGTGAAATTAAATTTATGACTACGAAAAAAATAATTTTTTATTAATACATGAGGCACATACTGTATATTCCTACATTCTATACATAGTTTAATAAAGTGTAAAGAATTCTACAAAATACAATGCCTTTTATTTCTTGAAGCTTTGTATGTAGCCAACGCACCGTCTCCTGTTTTAAATGAACAGGTAATATTTTATCGTGTGACAACGTGTAGCTTTACAAAATTACTCCGCATTATATTTAGCTCTTGAACCAATACCTTTTTTGATTCACAATTGATTCAACATCCGCACTTCATTAGCTTTTTTGGGACTTTAAGCTGAAGTACTCGGATTTGTTCGAAAACATCACGAAAGTAAGTTTAACATTAAACTTTCTTTACTCTATTTTCACCTTTTATTATAGTCATCTAATTTAAAAGAAATCGCTGAAGCGAATTGTTCTCGAATCGATAGGCTTGCGCACCCTTTTTTACTGTCATTTAATTGCTGGTAACTTGAGAGTAATACAAATATATATACGTTTTATAAAAATAGTAAATTCTGTCCTCTCACCAAAGTCAAATATAATACAAGAAGTTGTGTTTGTATCAGTTTTATACAATACAAAAGGGAGAGGAGTATCATGGATATGCTTTTTTATTTATTTATATGTTTTTTTTTGTTTATTTTATGGTTATTATTTTTGTCATCAGTGTTGAGAAGTGTTGTAATTTTCGGACGAACGCATGATCTTTTCGCTCTTCGTTCGTAATATTGTGCTCTTTCTGTGAATGTTTTTCACGAGGTTATTGTTTTTTTGAGGGACAGTTTGCTCCATGCCATGATGGTGAAGGTACACACCATCTTTATAGTTTTCGCGATAGAACTCGGCATCTAATCATTTATTAAATTAATATATGAATAATGGACTATCTTTTCATTTTGTTCTTACCTCTTTGTTCAAAATTGCTAGAAACAATAGGTCTACGCTTGGTATATTTTTCGATTTTCCACATTTCGTACTGTGTCTTGATTCTTTCGACGAGACCCATTTTGTATAAAAAAAAAACTATTGATATTCAATGTAACATTAGCAACATAATAGCAAAATATGAGAATATCGTTATTATTACACTGCCACTAGGAAAGGAAAGATGTGTTTATAAGGAACGGATAGAAATTGACTTCTTTTTTAATAAAAATTTAAAAAGGGACGCAAAATAAAGAAAGTCTTTATGAAATGCGGAATATTTTTTTTAATGGGAAAGGAGGGCAGTTAAAAAAAAAAGGAAGAAGCGGTAAGAGAAGAAAGGAAATAACAAAATGTCTGTTTTTGAACTTCACTTTTTTTTGTGGCACAAAGTCAATTATTGCGGCTTTTTAAAAAATCTAGGAACCTTTTTAAAAGTTTTTTTTCTTTCTTTCAAAGTAGCTTCGTATGGAAATAATTATGGTGCCCAATATCTCTGAAGCTTTTTTTATCTACTATCCACATTTTTTCTTTTTAAAAAAGAAAAAAAAATGAATGCAAAATAATGACACACTCGCATAAATTCGAATAAAGAACTTAAAAAATTTGTATATGTTGTAGGGTATGATCGCATCAACCTTCCTTCTTTAATGTCTAATTTAATTAAATATGTATATAGCTATCCTTTGGAGTAACTCTAGTGGTAGTTTGAGAGTTGCCATATCGCATTTCTCTTTTAAAAGAAGGTATCTCACGTTTCCGGCGTGATACAGTAAATTCCTTCATCATGGTAACTGAACGACTGGTGTTAAAATCATTCATAAACTCGTCCAAGTCGCCCTCTTGCCCAACTTCGTCCTCAAAGCCTTTATCCTCATCCACTTTACTAACCACGGATGTCGTTGATTTTCCACCCATATTTCTCTGCATTTTTGGAGACATGTACTGGTTTACTAAAATATTGTATGGCTGTTTCTGATCATTTGCCTTGTTTGCTTGTAGAAATTCTTTAGTTTCTGAAGGGTCGATTTCTACAATTTTGTTTTCACCAGATGGTTCCCCTAAAAGACATTCTGAAGAATTAGGGTTGTTTTTGGACATTTCTTCTAGCAATTCATAAATAGTGAGGGTGTGTCCTTTTTCTATGGGATCTGTATGAGAAGGGGTTTGGCAATCCATACTAGGATCTTTTCTTAGAACAGTGTCAAAATCTACAGCCGAAAAAAATGCCACATTCTATATGGTAGAAATAGATCAGAATACAGTTATAGGATAAGTATCGTTTCAAATTATTTGATTACCTGAGGTAAGCTTTCAATGCCCAGTCTCTGGCAGAATAACGATCGGGTCCAAAGGTTTGCAACTTGTAAAGCCAATGCTGTTCGATGCTCATCCTCTTTGGTAGACATATAACGGACTTCGTCATGAACAGATATCATGAATCGAGCATCAATTTTATACTTTTCAATAAGATGAGACATGGATACTATCAGTAAATGGAGATAATCTACACCGGAACTTTGGACAACCCAGTTTACTCGTGAGGTCAGAAACTGTGTTTTAGTATATCTTGGCTGCAACGCCTTTGTAATTGTGCATCCAAGAACCGGGGTTTTTGGTTTATCCGAATTGGCAATCTGTTCTAAAGCGTTAAACATAAAACTCTCGCTACCGCCTGTCCAAAAAGGGGAGCTATACCAGCCTCCCTTTTCAAAGCATTTGGTTCCTTTTGTTTCCTTGTAAAGATGAGCACCCAGATCCTTTGCCTGTTTGAGATCCATTCCTGGCGAGTGTTGCATTAATAAGCTGGTAGCATATTTTACACCTGCACCATAAATACGAGCATAGTTGAAGATTTTAGCAGTGTCACGACTGATACCAACGATTTTAGCAGTTTTTGAGTGTAAATCTGTTCCGTGCGCCTTTGTACCCTGAAGAGTCATCCACCCCAGCGCCGTTGCACCATGGAATCCAAACTGGGCATCTCCAATGAGACTAGAAATCCAGAGTTCTTCAGAATCAACATCTGCTCCCACGATTTTATAACCCTCTGGGGCTATTATCATGGATTTCAACTCTGAACCAATACGATTTAGTTTAGCGTTACTAGCGGTCAACCAAGTTCTTTCAACTGCTCTTCTAGTGATTGTTCCCATTGCTATCATTTGAGGAAGAATAATACCATTTTTACCATCTCTGGGAGGCAAATTCAAGTTGATTTTTTTATCCGTGTCCCAAATAACAAACTGGCTTAAAATGCGTTCTCTTGCACTAATCCAATAAGCAGACTGACTATTCAACTTGAGGGCATCTTCGGCCTCTTTATAATCCGAGTTGAGAATACCTCCATCAAATGCCTTTAAATAACCTTTTGCAAATGGATTTCCACAGTTTGCGTCCTCGCCATCCTTATGAGGCACTTTTACAAAAAACCGACCTTCGTTACGGATCACCAAGGAAGGCTTGTGTTTGATCAAGTCCGACTCGGGTATCTCGAAACACCATCCGTTGTCTTTTACAAAATGCAAAGGGTATTCCTTCCATCGCGTTCGTAACAGAATAGGCGCAATACGTGACCGAAGAGTTACTTTTGGTCTTTGTTCTTTGGTGTTGTATATGTCTTTGTACCAGGCTGGCGCTCCTTTTAATTTTCGCTGGCGAGGGTTGACTGTCCAATCCAGTTGAGAGAGCCAAGGGTCCTTCATAATTTCCTCGTCGTTTCCAGTCAATTTCATTGCCTCATCAGCAAGTTCCACAAGCTTCAGCTCCAACTTTTCTTCTAGTATGTTGTGTGCTTCTGTTGCCTGTTTTAGGTATTTTTCCCATTTTTCCGTTACGGTAAGAAAGGCGCTTCCAATTTCCAGCATTCCCAAAAAGGAAGCAGGGTGAGGGCAATATTCGCGAAACTGCGGAAATACTTTTTTATAAACCATGTGTGTAAGCTCCACGTCTTTGGCGCAGTAGCTCATCAGCGACTGAAAGTGGTCCTTGACGTCATCCAGCGTGCCTTTTTCAAAATAAGATCGCTGCGATTTATCAATGTTCTCTGCGCAGTAAAAGTTGGCAACATCTCTCAAGCTATTTAATGTGCTGACATCATAAAAATCAACTGGTGCCTCTCCTTTTGAGTTATCAGCCAATCCAAGGTGTTCCGCCATCAAATGACCTTCATCTTGCTGTTGCTGCTGTTCAATCCTCCGTTTGTTTTCTTTACTCCACATTGGTCTTTGCTGCGAGCAGATACCCGAGACTGCAATGTGTAAGCTCATTGTGTCGATGTATCGTATATTTGTGCCCTTGACATTATATTCGTCTGCTATTCTGGCTCGATCATATCCCACATTGTGTCCCACAATAATACGAGGACTCTCCTTTTTTTGGCTGCTTCCAAACGGAACCAAATATTCACTGCTTTTATCTTCTCCATTGACAAAGGGCGATGTCCAAGAATACCATGCTTCTGCAGTTGCTGCGACGGCAATTGTAGGGTATTTGCCCTCGGACATTAATACTTCGACATCAAATACCATGGTATCTTCTAGCGGTGCTTCTACTTTTTTAAAGCTACCGTCCTTGTTGTAACGCGTCCACCCAGATGTTTGCTGCCAGTGCTTTGGCTTGGGCGGTAGAGTAATATTGGCAAGTTTATGCGCTCTCTTCAAATAAGGATCGGCTTGTTGATAGCCAATCTTGTAAAAATGCTCTTCTATATTCGCACCCTGCAAGGCCGGTAGTTTGAAATCAATAATTGGATCTTTACTTGCGGCATGTTCAAAGTCGATTTGGTGCTGGTGGAGGTGATCTTGGGAAAGTTTTACAGTGTCGGGATCATTGTTGTCAGTGTACTTTTTAAATATTTGGTTATGTAGCCCAGTCCCTAAAAGTTGAATGTTGACTTGATTTGATCCGAATTCTTCAATTGAATGGTTAGCTTTGTTTTATAGTGGCCACAACTAAAACAGGGAAATGTAATTCTTACCTTGGGAAAGTAGGCGTAATGTTATCTTTGGTCTTGATAGAGCCAGTTTCTTCCAACGTAGTCCATTCTTACAACGTATAAATAGAGCCATAAATAAATAAAATAAACAAGTGTATCCCCAAGTAACAAAACGTTAGAAGTATTGTAAGAATAATGAAAACTGTTTGCTCTTTGTCCTTTCACTCTGCAAAAATGCAAAATGAAAACAGTCTGAGTTTCAATGGATAAGCCACAATGGCCCTCAATCACTACAATTTGATTATGCAAAATTCCAAATCGATACATTCCTTTATACTATTATATGTACAAACGACGAATATAGCATCTAATTTGATTCAATTTCATAAGCATACTTGTGTCTACGGGGAGCTTATTATTTGATTGCCATATTATTTCTGTTAAATACATTATAGTTGTATATTTTGGAAAAAAATATTATGCACTTTGTTGAAAAAATCATTTATTCCACCATATTAAAATCAAAAAGATAATTCGAAACTTCCTTGCGTTGGTTTTGTTTCTAAATAATATAGATAATATTAGGTTGTGTTTTAGGTTTGAATGTTTTAAATTAATGTTTCTGTGCTTAGCTTCTTTATACAGGGAAAGCCACAAATATCTAAAATCTTCATGGGTATATATATATTCTTTAAGACATTTCATTTCCCATTTCCCATCATATACCATAAATGCCTTCAAGCCTATTATCTGATGAAAGCTCATGAAATATATACAAGTATAACTATCCCTAAAACGTTTAGTTGTGGTCTATTGTAATAAGTAATTTCAAATTGCTTTGATTTACTAATATCAAATAAAACATAACTCCTGAATGCATGGGTATCAGAGAAACAGTTTTAATCAATAAAGAGTATTTTAATCAAGTCGTGGATAGCTCAAAGGTAAGCTTATTTTGCTATTTCATAATCAGGGTATGTAATAGCAACGTAGCATTCTCAATTATGAAATTGTATAGATAATGGGCTGTACAACTTGACAGCTATTGGACCATTCAATCTCTATCGGTGTGTCTGTTCCTTTATTAAATCAAACACCAGGATATTAATAATTGATTGAACATAGCTGTTGACTCATTTTTTTTTAAGAAAAAGAGGTAACAAATATGCACCGAGGAAAATTTTGGATTTTTATATAATCTCTTTTTTTGAACATTGAAATTTTCTTTCCTCTTTGTGACAAATATGGACCCTCTTCAGAACCCTACCATCGCACAAGCACTTGTGAAGGACCACCATCTTTATCAGATGGAACGGTGTAACCATAACAATAACTTGCTCCATATCCTGTTAAAGTTACATCAAATGGGAGGTACGTCCTTTGAATATCTACTATGAAAAAAAATGGCTAATAAATGATTAGTTTCTGATGATGATTTGAGTCGAATATATCATACAGTCCGGCAAACCATGACACCCTTATTGATGCCAACAGTTTCTAAACTGCGTTTACCGTTAAATGCAGATACTTGGAGTAATTATCTTGGCGATCCAGAGTAAGCCAATTTTCCTGTTTAAATTCGGGTGTCTATAGTCATTCATTATTTTTTTTTTATAGCATGTATAAAGCTTATCTCCAGTTTTTTGATGAACAAATCCGTATGAATGGAATCAAGTTTGTCACTGAACGTTATTTTTATAATGGCAACCTTGAAACCTCAGTGGGTGCTCAAAGACAACCCATTATACATTTATCGTTGGGAATTCAATATAAATTGCCTGGAGTCGTAGCTCAAGCACTAGCCTATCTTTCTAGCACATACAAAGTGGTAGATTTCCTTACCAGTAGCACCGAGTACGATGAATACAGCGATGATGGGTTGAGTGAAGATGACGATGACTTTCAAGTAACTTATAGATGCTCAGCCTATGAAATTGTAATGGAACAAATTAAACATGATCCAAGGTTCAATATCTTGTTAACTACAAAACATAGAAATGATAAGCAAAGTATATTCGACACAGTTTTGCGAAATCAGCAGTTTCTACTACGTACTTATATCAGCTCATGGAGAATAAATGATACTAAAAGCGCTCTCTCTGAACTAAGAACATTAGCAACTCAAATCATGGCAGGGTCGCATGTACTGAAGGATAGTCGCATATTATTAGAAACGATCATGGCTCTGGATGTACTTTACCCAAATAATAGCTGTCCAGCTGAGATTGTTCGAATACAGTTCCTAACATTCATATGCTCCTATATTGCTCTTGGTTTACCTTCTGCTGGACAAAAAGAAAGTAATGGATCGATTCATGACTGGCTAAACCAACTTCTTGAAGGCGAGGAAGGACGAAATATTCATATGATTTGTACATTGTTTACCTTGAAAGAGGCATTTGGAGTAGATCAAAGCTTAATATATAAGCATGTGTTATCTTCTTTTTAATCTAAATAAAGCAAACCTCACCATCAATAAAAAGATTTACATTAGAATTTTATTGTAATGGTATGTTACAAACTGATGTAAAAGTTAATTATGTATTTTGGCCTTTTCTCTTTCTCTATTATATTTTAAAGTCTTTTTTAAGACCTCTTACATTTCCAACCCACTACTGGTTTTAATTGAATATAAAATAAAATAAATAAATAGTTTCAGAGTGTATGAGTCAGGTTTATGTCGACCTTTGCATTACTGTTTTCTACAATTGAAATGCTCCAAGAGCTCACTCTCTGATTTTAAGCTGCCTGCATCAACAATGAATGCCCCATTCAAAATGGCAAGTGTATCAATTGCTATTTTCTTGATAGATGGGTTACTCTCAATCAATTGCAATACGTCAGTAGTGCGGCTTGTGAGTCCAGCCAAGTCGATCGTGACCAAGTAAATATCATGGTCGGCGGAGCCAACATATTCCAACATGTCTACAATCAATTAAATAGGGATATCTTTTAGAATTTGGATGTGTTTTAATTTACCTTGGCAGTTTCCATTGATATTTTTTAATTCTCCATGACTTTACCATTTCATTTCCAGCATTGCCTTGATTGTATACAGCTGTTTGCGAGAATACATAAATGGTCACCAAGGATGCTCAGTTTATGAGCTAAGATTGACTTTCTCTCGTCAGCATTGTATCAGATCTCTACTTCTTCAAAGTCTTCGATTTTCTTTTTGTATTTTTTGACATTCTCTTCAGAGTGTTCAACATAAAAGAACATGCAGATCGCTTGGTCTCTTGTAATATTCATTTCCAAGTTCGTATAAAAAGGTACTGTATAAAAGGATACCGTTACATACACTACAATTTTCACGACAAATAGTATTAAAATGACTTCGTTCAGAAAATAAAGTACCCAGCACGAGCTTGATGGTTCTTACCTTTTGTAAAGAGTAAACTTGTTCATGACTATGTCTATAATCCAAGGCTCTGTTTTCTTTTGCTTTCTTTTGAAGAAAGGAGAGAATACCGGCTGATTTCCATTTTCATTGTTGGCACATATAAAAGCACAGGACCATGGAGAGTGATAGTGTTCTATTGAACGTAATAATAACAAGTAAGTATAAGTATTGATATTTACTTTCAAAAGTCTATCTTACTATAATATGAGATAGTTTTTCCCATTTGGACTGAGAGTAGAGAAGTGCGTTTTTTGTAAATCATAGTAAAGTAAGGGAAAGAAAGAGAACGAAAACGAAAAAGATAAACAAATCCCCCTTTTTACCACCCATAACAACGAATCATGTTTTCATTATTCTGATAAACGAGAAAATAAAGTCACTCTGCATAAAACAATCAAAGCATCGTCCTTCTCCATATTAGTATGAGATAAACTTGATCTATTTATATATAACAAATCAATCAATGATGCCGTATTACACTCACGAATGAATGAGATTGACAACATCCCAATCCATCTCCCGTATTATTTGAAGTGAAAACAAGTATATAACACTTATAAAATAAGTGATATAAAACGACAATGGAAATAATAAAAAGTGCATTTAAGAAATTCGGGCTTAGATATTACATTGACATCACTCTAGTTTAATTTGTAGTGAAAAGTGTAGTGCATATAACGATATCCGTATAAAAAGGAGAAAAGAAATGCAAATAAACAACAAATGGTGAAATTATCAAATGTGCAAAGCAAGTTTCCCAACCACGACAACATTGATTTTTTTTAAAAGAAAAGGTTACACGATAAACTATATAAAATTAGGCTTGTAAAGTTGTATCGATACACAATGAAAACATGTACAACAAAGCTTACTAGAGATAGTGGACACCAATTCTCCACATTTTTTTCACGTTGTTTCAAACGTTTATCAGTGTTATTGTTCGAAAAAAAAAAAAGTATTTAAATAAATCACTTTTGCCCATCTATCTCTTCGCACTCTGTCCCTCCCTTTCCTTTTTTTTTTCTTCTTCTTCAGGAACAAATTTGCAATTATGCACTAAACTTTGAGAAAAAAAAGAAACTAGTTCTTTATTTTCTTTTTGCTTTTTATGGTATGATTCTCTTTCATATATATATATTTTTCCACTGTAAATTTAGAATAGAGTGATGAACACAAAGCACCAATCCTATTTAAATACTCTCATGGAGTACTTTTCATTAAAATAGATCTTATTAGTAAATGTTTAATCATCTCAACTGTTCCTATTGTTTCAAACTGAAAGTTTTGAACTTTAGTTTTATCTCCATATGTCCATTTTCAGAGAAATACATGTGATGAATAAGGTTCTGAGTGTACTACCTTTCATTTAAACTGATTTGCTAAAAGAATTACTTCAGGGATAAAGAAATTTGATAGGCTGATATTGATCAAATTTCAAAGCATCATTTGCTGCTTCTGATGCGATTCTGCAAAAAAAAAGAGAGTAATCGCGGGAAATAAATACCAATGCTACCTTTTGCGCTCTTTTATTTACACGATTACAAATACATTAGATTGCTTTTTCATCAGCTTCATTGGAGATAATCACTACGTTGCCTTATAAAAACTGTATATGAAAGCATTTTCTTTCTTTTTTTTAAAAAAAAGATAAAGTGACACCCCAAATTCTATTTAACAGGACTGTCTCCAGAATTTACCAGTTATTTTTCTTTCTTAGAAATCAATCAAACTTTAATTTCTTTTTTGGGGGAGCGCATACCAAGAGTGTATATCAAATAGCATCCAAGGTGTCGCTCTTTCATTTCACTTGTCGAATAAAAACCCCAGAGCAGTCTATACCACCCGATTCAATACAACCAGTAAAGTAAAACAGCACTTGTGGGGTGCCATTATCCATCAACAAGAGCTTATTGAAACCGTAAAATAGATGTATAATGTTTGACACCCACTCCCAAAAAAGGAGTCATTAATATAACAGAATAAGGCACTAAAATCAGTAGGTTTCGAGGCAAAACCACTTTTTGTTTTAAAATGAATGTGTATATCAATGTTCTAAATGAGATTTTCACTTGTTTGGAATATAGTAATGGTTAGTATGTCCACCCATCTTATATTTATACTATTTTGAAAATACAATCTATATAATAATTTCCAAAAATTTACGACTTGGGAATCTGTATAATGTAATTACAAAATCCTCAAATAGTAAACCCTAAAGTTACATATAGGCTTTGGTCAAATCATTTTAAAACATACGGCACGGAGTTTGAAGTCGCGCCTATGATGATAGAATGTAGTAGTGGGTTTGGCACAAGACTCACAACGGTAAAATAGTATTTTCATCCAAAAACAGAATAATTTATTTTGGAAAGATGTTTAATCTAAAAAAGATGTTGTATGAGCACCATGGATCACCTCTTATATTCATAATAATAATAACGAAAAGGTCGTATATCTTGTATAGAGCAGCCTATCGCCTATTATTATATCCATCGGATATTAAGCAAACCCGTTCATCCCAAAAAACGAAGATCTAGTTTATTACATCGGGAAATAAAATGAATCTCCGTCTCACCCCGTTATACTCCTTAATGTGGGGTTGCATGACCCTGCGAAAATAGGCTACCCAATGAAGAGTGGGCTATATTATTCATTTGTCATAGATAAGTATCTTTTTTATAATTAACATTTTATATTCCCCGCTCAAATATAAACACGTTCTTTTTCGAAAAAAAATAAATCTATACTTTCTTCTTCTTTGAATATGAGCGGTAAAATTGTTGTTAAGAACCCTGTCGTTGACCTTGATGGTGATGAGATGACCAGAATTATCTGGCAATTCATCAAGGAAAAGCTTATCTTGCCTTATCTCGATATTGACATCAAGTACTACGATCTTAGTGTCGAAAACCGTGATGCTGTATGTACATCGTAAACAAAATATAAAAAATGTGGGGTAAAAAAAATATCTAATTTTGATTACTAGACCGATGATCAAGTTACTATCGATGCCGCTGAAGCCATCAAGAAGTACAATGTTGGTATCAAGTGCGCTACCATCACTCCTGATGAAGCTCGTGTTGAAGGTAAATATATCATGTAGTGATTCTTATTGTTCTTTATTGATCATCAATTTTTTTTTCTGCAATACCAGAATTCAAGCTTAAGAAGATGTGGAAGTCTCCCAACGGTACCATCCGTAACATCTTGAACGGTACCGTTTTCCGTGAACCCATTCTTGTTAGCAATATCCCCAAGTTGGTTCCCGGTTGGACCAACCCTATCATTGTTGGTAGACATGCTTTCGGTGATCAAGTAAGAAAATATACATGTACTTTTTTAAAAAACAAAAGAAAAAGGAGCTAAACAAATTCTATTCAACATAGTACAAGGCCACTGACTTTGTTGCACCTGGCCCTGGTAAGTTTGAAATGACTTACACTCCTGCTGATGGCTCTGAGCCCAAGACATTTGAAGTTTACAACTTTGAAAAGTCTGGTGGTGTCGGTATGGCCATGTACAACACCGACGAGTCCATTGAAGGATTTGCCCATGCTTGTTTCCGTGTTGCTCTCGAGCGCAAGATGCCCTTGTACTTGAGTACCAAGAACACCATCCTTAAGGCCTATGATGGTCGTTTCAAGGATATCTTTGAAGAAATCTTCCAAAAGGACTACAAGCCTCAATTCGATGCTGCTGGTATCTGGTACGAGCACCGTCTTATTGATGATATGGTTGCCCAATGCCTCAAGTCTGACGGTAACTTTGTCTGGGCTTGTAAGAACTATGATGGTGATGTTCAGTCCGATATTGTCGCTCAGGGTTATGGTTCCCTTGGTTTGATGACCTCTGTCCTTTACACACCCGATGGTAAGACCTGTGAAGCTGAAGCTGCTCACGGTACTGTCACCAGACATTACAGACAACACCAAAAGGTATAGTGCAATAATGAGTGGAGTTTTAGTGCGAATTCGCGTTTATTGACGTTATATATATAGGGTAACAAGACCTCCACCAACCCCATCGCCTCTATCTTTGCTTGGACCCGTGGTCTTGAGCACCGTGCCAAGTTGGATGAGACCCCTGAGCTTGCCAAGTTTGCTAAGGATTTGGAAGCAGCTTGTATTGAAACCATTGAGGTTGAAAATAAGATGACCAAGGATTTGGCTTTGATCATCCATGGCAAGGAGTAAGTATTATAAACGAGAGATTGGTATTGTGTGTATAACAGGTAAACTAATATCAAACCACCTCTCTCTATAGAATGACTGAGCAGCACTACTCCACCACTGAAGACTTTTTGCAGCAAATTGCTGACAAGTTGGCTGAAATCCGTGCCCGTTCATAATTTTCTTTATTTTCAATACCCCTTTTTTTATTATTGGTAGTACATAGTTCTTAAATAGAATGGGTTACAATAAATATATAAATCTCTCCCTGAGAGCAAATTTCCCACC
>VCJK01000209.1:7057-25878 GCA_024139485.1 Backusella psychrophila | reverse complement strand
TGGGTTATACTATAATATAAACAATCTTCTATACCAGGAATATATTCTCATACACTTTTTCTCAGTAGTTATTCTCCCTTTTCTCATTAATTTGAAAATATTTCTCAACAATTTGAAAAGCTTTTCTCATTTTCTTGAAAAAGACAGTAATATAAAATCAGGACTCCACTTGAATGTGAGAAATGACAAGTCACACGATTGGCCCTCACACCCCGGTTGGGTGTCCTTTTCGAAAAAAAAAAGTAATTTTTTTCTTGTTCCTTATTTCTTGTACATTATTATTGTTGCTCCAATGTCCATTTCTCCATCAAAAGTAGCAGCTATTCATGCTTATCGTAATTTATTGAAAACTCAAAAGCAAGTATTCTTTGGTAATTGTTCGATTCAATGACTTTTTTTAATATATATTTACACAACATACTCTGTCAATACTAACTTGTTTCATTCTTAGCCGATATAAAGGCTATTGAAGGTAAACTGACATAAATGGGATATGATGGATGGTATACATATTGAATATATAATAGCTGCTAGAAAGGAAACATATAGTCGTTTTATGCAATATAGAGACGAAACCAATTCTGATATTTTAGAAGAGGTAAAACACAAAGGGCGTGGTTATGAGTGTGTATAAGGAGTTAAACAAGATGAATAGAAATTAGAGCTCGCTGGACAAGTCGAAACCCTATTAAAAAAGAATGTAATTCAAGGAGTTGGAAATGAAGAGAATACCTTCAGTAAGTAGCGTGTATGTGTGTGTGTAAATGTGTGTATGCGGAAGCTAATGCTGCTGTTATTACAGAGCTACGTATTACACAGGACACCGAATTAGGAGACAATGATTCCATCAAAAATACAAAGAATATCAACCGCAAGAAAAAGACAAAGCACACTGGTGGATGCTGTGGAGGAAACCATTGATAAAGCGAATAAAAGTGGAAGAGGGGAATACAACATGAGCGATATCTATTGTAGAATTAATAAACAAAAAACAATCGACTTTAATCGTTTTATTTCTTTCGTCTTTTTATCTTGATGTTACCATTGATCATCTTGTCGTATGTTGAATGAATAGATTACAGTGAACAAACTCGCTTTAAGGCTCCATCAGAACGAGCGTCATGACCATGCAAATCTAGTTTCATCGGACTTTAAATGGTAGCATTTCTCATTTATGTTGATCATTTTTTCATATAAAACCTCTTCTTTAAAACCCACTTGTTACATTACATTACAATTGGTGAAATGTCCACTTCCTTGTTAACAAGACAAATAATGCGTAGTACCCCGACTCTATTCAGTCGTCAAAAGGCAATAGGGCTCCAGATACATTCATGTAATAATATGATATACTTGGTTTGTAAAATGCGCGTTATTCATTAAGCCTACTTGTATTATACACGCAGCTACTGTGACTCCAAGAGAGAGAGGAAAGACTGGCATTATGGCTCATTTGCACGGATCATATCACTGGGATATTGAGCGTATCACAGCTATTGGGTTAATGCCTCTTTTGGCTACTACCCTTTCTGGTGGTCCCTCATCAGCTGTTGATATGGCTCTTGGTGTTGTTTTACCTTTGCACGTTCATATGGGTTAGAATAGATATTTATACATACATAGACATGTAGACATTTTCATTAATGCATACATTCATATCCAATTTATTATAGGCTTTGATTCTTGTATTACAGGTAAATTGACTATTCTATACAACTTGCATAATATGATATGATATGATATGATATGATACTCATTAAAAATGATACTACAAATAATAGATTACTTTAACCCGACAAGGGCATCCACTTTTATACAGATTAATGAAAACCGCCTTGTATGGTTCAACCACAATGGTTTTATTGGGTACTTATGCTTTCAATTCTTGGGATGTTGGTATGACTGAGTTTGTTGCGCGCCTTTGGGCTCAATAAAATATGAGTTTATTTTTGCGCAGATAAATAAAATATAAATAAACTTCAATCTGTTCTAATTATGCGTACCATGAAAACTAAATTTGGTACAATTCAATCTGTGGCGTTATCACACATTTACAAACTTGGAGAAAACTACCCGCTTTTCCAAAAGCAAATCAAAGAGTGAGAGTTTTATTCTTCCTGCGTTTCTATTTTTTTTTTTTTATCTCCTCTTCATGACCAAACTACCTTTTGAACTTTATATAAAAATATTTGTACTGCTACCCCAAAAAGCAAAATTGGAATGCGCTCTTGTTTGTCGCCAGTGGACAGAAACTGCTCTTCAATGTTTATACGCTCAAGTCACAATCAAAAGTCAAGGAACACTCGACAAGTTTATAAATAATATACTTAATAAGCCTTTCAAAAAGAATCAAGTAAAAGATATATCGTTATTTGAACCGTATCAATTTCATTTTGACAAGCGACAACTATGCCAATTGCTGCCAAGTATACAGAATGTCCAGCTTTTTAAATTCCATTTTGAAACGTCATCGACGGATATCAGCAACAGCATTGCTCATGCATCAATGATCGAACCAAAGTCAACCATCAAACAGCTTGATGAAAACGGTACATGTGACTTTATACTTTATCTGATCAAATCAAACTTGTGTGGCCGACTTGAAAGACTTTGTTTATCATGCAGTCCAGAGTTTGGGAGTAGAAAAATCCCGCTACCATTACTGAAGAATATGGCTTCATTAAAGATGCTTACATTGGGTCTACATGGTTACGAGTTTACAATACGAAATGCCGAACTAATACATGATAATCTACCCTCAATCACCGATTTCAACTGTTATGCCGCCAAATTAGCAAAAAGCGGCTTTCCACTCACAATTAAACCCAGTTCCACCACAAAGTCGATATCGTTCAGTTTTAATCGTATAAACGGTTTTCAAAATACATCAGAAATATCTCGAGAGTGGCTAATATACATTTCAAAAAAATATACTGGTCTTCAAAAACTCTTTTTAAATATCAAAGAATATGGAAATGTCTCTTTTCAAGACAAGAATGACGCCTTTGAAAAAGGTTGGTTACCGCTATTGAAATCGATTGGACCACAGCTTGAACAGATCGGGAATATAAATATACCAAACAACATAAATGTATTCGAAATCTTGGACATGTCTGAATATAATGTCAAGGACTTATCCATCCATTCTACTCCAGGCGTATTGGACCTTCTTGACGAATTCACCCAATCCAATCAACGCAACAATATACAAAAACTTGCAATAAAAAATGTAATGATGAAACCAAAAATCTCATTAAAAGATACAAGACTGGTAGAATTAGAGTTGGTTTTTAGTCTTTGCTATCCCATGTCATTCTCTATAAGCGATTTTCTAAAGGGTACCCCTCCAACATTAAAGAGTCTCACTATGGAACATGCCGACATAAATTATGACGGGCTTGATGGCTACCAGCGTCCTTCCATAACTACTCTATATATCAACAGAACCGGGTCTGTACCTGTAAGCTTCAAAAGCAAAGAACATGTTTGTAGATGCTGTCCCAACTTGAAACGGTTACATTTGTTTGAATCCTCTATAAATTTCTTTATATAATATAAAATTATTAAAAATAGTAGCAGGCTTATAGCCTGAGGAAAACATATATACATTGTACTTTGTCTTTCAATTTATATAGTTTATATATGCACATGTTTTTTTTTCCCCCAGTTTCTGGCAAGGTCACTGTAGCTTATTCAGTTTAGAAAGGCTAATGCTACTCAACTTTAAAAAATAAAAAGTTTTGATGTACAGTAGAGCTTGGAGTTTAATAACACGAATATGGATTGAAACTGTCGTTTCCAGTTTCTAAAGGGTGAGTTATAGTGACACACTATATTCGTCAACATAAGCACTTAAGGGATCAATTAAAGCTAATATTGTGCACAGGCTCACTGGTATCTTTGATAGACGTAAAAGTAAATGGAGATTCAGTAATGTACATCCATCGACCCAAAGCTGTATATTCAATCAAGATAATCCATAATAAATAGGAAATAGTAACAGCAAGAAAGAACAAAAGCCATATACTCTTCTTGAAACGAAAAGTAGCACATATGTATATTGAAGATATGAACTTGGAAGAGACTATAGTATGGGTGTGAGTGGTAATAATAAGTTTAGGTACTTTTCAAAATAGCATCTACTCTACAACTTATAAAGGACGCAATAACTCATTGTATAATAAATATTTTAAAAAAATGTAGTCCAGGCACTTATGTCCCGTTTTCAAAGGCGTCAATAAAAATGGTACTCAAGTTGGTTTGACAGAATCATTCAGGAACAATTAAATGTACGATATATATGTTGACATCTTGAATGACTCTATGGAATTACATATCATTTTTTTTTTTTTGAAGAGCTAAAATGGTGTAGCAAAATTCACTCACATAGATATATATTAAATATAAAACCATGTTGTCGAATTACAAAATTGAATGTGATTGTTGTAAAAAAAAAAATTATATTTATAATATCCAATCCAATGCTTAGGCTTGTGTATCATCAAATAGGCTGCGTTGTTCCCATACGTACCTTTATAGTAAATGTTATATATATCTTTTCTATATATATATATATATATATAATCGCTGGGGTACAACGTTCTGCTTGAGCAACAAGAGGAACAATGGTTTCCTAAAACTTATTCGGATGACTCGGTTTAAGAATCTACCGATCGATGATGTGCTATCATTCAAGCATGTTACTCAATAAGGTTATTTATCCTGTTTCGTTGTTGAATGACTATTATAGTGTCGAAGCACAAATACTTGATTGGCGCAATCACATGATCCTCTTTTATCACTATTTTTTTTCGTATTTCCGTGTCAAACTATAAATTACATTAATTTTTGTGTACAGACAGGTACATTCAATATATACCCTTCCTTTTCTTTTTTTCTTTATCTTTCAATAATCAAAATGGAATCCATATCATTCAGCAAGTTTAAAGAATGGTAAAAAGCAGTATTGCACTTTGTTTTATTATTTGGCACTAAGTGAAAAGAAAAAGTTTAGATCGTTGGGCTAAACAAAAGGAAAAGGGTGAAGACATTCTCTCGAGATTAAACTTGGGAGAGTCATCTCCAGAGTTGGAAATCGTCATTGACGAATGTAAGCAAAATGGACAATGAAGTATATGTAAATATACATTTATTAATTTTGCTATTATTAAAAAGTAAGAAGCGTGATACAAATCATGTATGAAGAATTCCAAAACTTAATAGAGTCACTGGGGCTGGAGCTTGCACTGGAAGATGAAAGTGTGGCTGTGCCCGAAGATATCAATACATTAAGAAGCTGTATAGACATGTATGATCAGGAACTTATGGTTAAGGTAATCCTCATATTATACCAAGTTGTATATACACACATTTCTAATAAAATGGAAAACAGGAGTGCATTCGTGGCATTGTTTGTGATAAAGGTTTCTCAACTAAACAGCATTTGGCAGGAAGCATGGCTTTATGGAAGGCTGAATCTTATATAGACGAAGATATACAACAACAGGTCAAAAATCATCAATAGATATTTAATAAATAAATATATTACATGCATTGTCATTTTTTTATTGCTATTACTATTATTATTATCAATACCAAAGGTTAGTCATGATGATGTATTATTGGTGCCATTTATCAATTTACGATTTGCTAGAAAGTCCTCTACTGCTTTCTCAACTCCAAATAAACCAGCAAACATAGTAGCCACTTGGTGGCTTTGCGTTTCCCATGTCTCCAGTTGTTCATATACAAATTGTTTTATTCTTTGTATTTTCTGTTGAGTTTTGATTTGTTTTTCCTAATTAGAAAATAAAGTCAATATTATTATATATGGCACATCTCTTGTTTCTTTACCTTTAAACTTGATATGTTCAACTCTTTTGCAGTAGAGCCACGGTCTAAATTACGTCTAATAAATAAGTCATAATCACGCACAATGCGAGTAATCAAATCTGAAGTGGATACACCTTCTGTCCGACAAGTAGGGAGGAATTTCCCTTGTGATTTGACAAATGCATACACGTCGCCTGATTCTGTCGACTGGTATGGCTCAGCATCATGGGCAACATAATCAATATTGTGTGTATCTAAAAAGCATTGGGTCACTATCCAGGGTGCATCTTCAATTACTTGATCCACCCATTTACAGTGTCGAACGGCTTCGTATCGCTCAGAGGCTGTCATTACAGTAAGTCCTTTTCTTTTGTAAGTCTCCTCGTCATTGCAAACTAAAAACAGTATTGTGTGAATCAGTTGGATCAATGTATCATCAAACTAAAAGGCATTGTATTTTTTTTCTTACCTCCTACAATAAGGCATACGTCCTTGAATGACTTTTTGGCCTGCTCAAGTGCTTTAGCATGGCCAAAATGAAAAAGATCATAGATGCCATCACAGTAAATTCTGACAGGTCTATCTGTAGGAGGCTAATATTTGAAGTAGCATATTAGTGTTGAGCTATATTGTGTAGTATAGTATAAGCATACACAATTTATATCAAAGTCAAATTCCTGAAATAGCTCAGCAGAAACATCGTAAGGTTTCAATAAAGGTGAAGAGATACGAGAGTTTGCAGGTGTTGGTAACATAGTTGGCTGATCTAATTAGTACGTGCTTTAGTATATGTCCCTAGATCTATATATATATATCACTGCAAAGATGTTTAGACCATTTACCTGGAAAACCCATGATATATTTTTGGAAGAATTGATAATATAATAAAACTCAAGTAAAAAAACGATATACTTTTAGTTGCATTCTGTTTGTGAGCTCATATATATAAATTGTGTTTTTCAATACCCGACGGCGCTTTTGGGGTCAAGATTGTTCCATACAAACACAGCATTTCATATCCAATTTCTTTTTTCCGTTGAACCCTTTCTATTTTATTGTTATTGTAATTATTTTAAATAAAAAGAAAGGGAAGGATGCTATACAATATTTGGTAATATAGTTTTGTAGTTTTTTTTTTGTTTTTTGCTTTCAAACACGCACATCTCCCCTGTGTTGAGCTCTTTCTTCATGTTGTGAATTCTAACTCATTCCCATTTAATTATTTAGTATGGTTTCAGATTTTTTCTATCCAAATATGGGTGGGGTAGAGAGCCACTTGTACGAATTATCACAGCGACTTATTCAACGAGGACATAAGGTTGTCATCGTTACCCACGCCTATGGCGATCGCGCGGGAGTTCGTTACCTCACCAACGGGCTCAAGGTATACTATGCGCCAGCCAAAGAAATTTATTCAGAGGCGACGTTACCAACTTTATATGGGCTTTTCCCCTTATTAAGGCACATCTTTATAAGAGAGTCAATACAAATTGTACACGGCCACGGTGCATTCTCTACATTCTGTCATGAAGGAATCCTGCATGGAAAGACGATGGGTTTAAAAGCAGTCTTTACTGATCATTCACTTTTTGGATTTGCCGATGCATCATCTATATTGACAAATAAACTGCTGAAATTTACACTTAGCGACATTGATCAGGTTATTTGCGTTTCGCATACAAGGTGAGTTGGACAAACGCAGGAATAGAGGAGCGAATATATAGGCATGAACATATCAAAAACAAAGAGAGGGGAAAATATAACACAGGTTCAAATGTTTAACAAGTCTAATTCTTATTACAGTAAAGAAAATACAGTTCTGAGAGCAGCTTTATCCCCTCGACATGTTTCTGTGATACCCAATGCTGTTGTAGCATCTCAATTTTTGCCTGATCCATCCGCACCAGATCCAAATTGGAGTGAGTAAATCAAATTGAAAAGAGAAGAAGGATAGATAGAGCGAAATATATCGAAAAAACAAAAACAAAAGGGAAACACGTAAAGTTAAAGACATTTGTACCGTGTTATTTAGTTACGATCGTTGTTATTAGTCGGCTTGTTTATAGAAAAGGCGTGGATTTATTAATTGCATTGATACCGCGTATTTGTGAGATGCATAAAAACGTCAGGTTTATAATAGGCGGGGATGGACCGAAACGTATCGATTTAGAACAGATGAGGGAAAAACATTTACTGCATGATCGTGTCGAGTTACTGGGACCTATCAAACATCATGAGGTCCGGAACATTCTAATACAGGGAAACATCTTTCTGAATACAAGTTTGACAGAGGCATTCTGTATTGCAATTGTGGAGGCGGCGTGCGCAGGGTAGGTACAATACATATAAGTATATATTGAAAATAAGGTTGCTTGCGTGTGAATGGAAATAAAAGGACAAGATGGAGATGGACAGGATGAAACCGGAAGGAAAAGGAGGGAAAATACAAACATACACACGCGCAAGCGCAACAAGAAAGTAGGGTAGAGGGAGCTTAAACAGTGATAGAGAAAAAAGGTTCTGCGTGTGTGCTGGTGTTTGTATTTGTATTTGTATTTGTGTACATTTATGCGCATAAAGAAGGATCGATAGTGAAGGTGGACGGTTGTTATTTACAAACTATTTACTCAAATGATTCTTCGTCATAGTTTGTTTGTAGTAAGTACAAAAGTGGGTGGCATACCCGAAGTACTTCCTAGCCATATGATTAATTATGCACTTCCGGAGGAGGATGGTATGTAAATTGAAAAAGGAAACCAAGTTGATGTGATATAAATGGGAATTTTAAAAGGACAACATATCATATGTATATGTATGTATGTATTATTTGCTAATATGGTATCTCAGATCTCATTATTGCAGTATCCAAAGCCATTCATATGTTTCGTTTTGGAAAAGTAGATCCCAGTCAATTCAACTCGCAGTTGAAGGACATGTATAACTGGTCCAATGTGGCTGAACGTACCGAGAAGGTAATAATAAGAAGGAATATATTTTATGTTTGTTGTTGTTTCCTGTCATTCTAATATTCTCTACGCAAAAAAAAAGGTATACGCTGCAGCATACCAAGCAAAGAATTCGCCGCTGATTGAGAGATTAAGGCGTTATTATGGATGTGGAGTTTATGCTGGGAAAATATTCTGTATGGTAGTTGCAATGGACTACTTAGTATCATTCTTTTTGGAATGGTTATATCCTGCGCATACAATTGAGCGAGCACAAGTATTTCCATATCAGAAATACCGACAGTTCTTTGAGAAGAAACCAAATACAGATACCGATACCAATATTAATAATACAACCACTCATCATCACCATCATTATCGTAGTAATAATAATAATAGTAATAATAATAATAGTGTAATTAAAGAAGAGGACGAGGAAGAGAACAAATAGAGAAAACATAAAAACTTTAATGCTTTAACAATATAATTTGACAATGTCCTAATTTGGCCTTTCATTACCGGAACACTTAGAAAGGCAATTATTCAAGGTACATAAAAAAGGATCTACCACCTTTTGGGATCTTAAGACACACATGTACACCTAAATTTCTCACGATTTCACAAAAGAGCCAAATACAAATATTTTGAAAATTTAGTAATTTATTTATTTATTTACAAAATGAAGAAAAAAAAACAAAGTGGAAAAAAAAAAGGGAATCTATATTATAAATCAAGTTTTAGTATGCGGTTTTTGTAAATGTTGGCGATGTCGATAAATTATTTCCGTGATACATAGCTTCTGAGCAACGACATAAGCATTCAAAGTCAATTTTAACCAGCTCTGTTCGTCTATGGAGGTATATACCCATTCGCACATTTGCTTCCATGCAGGTACTAAATGTTGTGGCATTTGGATTTTACCAAATAAAATTGTGAGCAGTTTTTCCTTAAATGAACGGATATCTACGGTAGTCCCCAACTTGATATCGTTGCGTACTTTTTCAAGCTCATTTAGCAGCATTTTAGGTGCGGATACTTGTTTAGACGCTCTTTTGCAATATCGTAGCAGCTCTGCAAACGCCTTACAGAGCCATAGCGGAGGTGATGATGATGGTTTGACGGTGGTATTTGTAGTATTAGAGATGATTGTATTCGTTGCAGTAATAGAGTCTATATCGTCATCATCGTACTCTTCGTCTTCGTCGTCGTCGTCATTGTCATCAGCATCAGTACCATCATCATCCTCGACGTATTCGTAGTCGTCTTGCCCATAATCTCGGCTTGGAACAGATTGCATTGGGGGAATATTTACACCAGGTGGAAGGGGATGTATCTGGAATCTTGTAGGATCTTCTATTATCTCCATCAATGCCTCATAGTCATGGCAGTGTCTTGGCTGTTGATTTTCTTGTAGTCGCTTTAATTCCCTTCTGATCCATTCATTTAAACCAACAGCTATGCCCAATATTGAATCTTTCAATTGAATCTCATAAGGTCTTGGAGGAAAGGCGCTAGCGGGGGCGAGTGGAGATGCGTCTGTACTCATATTAATTTTGTTGTATATTTATAAAAAAGGAGTTGAAATATTCTTTTATTTTTCTGTTCTTGTCTTTTTTATAGTATAATATAAAACAAGGAAGAATATTTAAATGCTTATTACAAAAGAAAAAAGGCTGAGCACAAAATGAATTGTAATTTCCTCTTTAATCAATAATTTTCGGTTTCCCTATTTCAACTTGTGTGACCGTGGCTTGACAAAGGCGAAGTTGAGTTATTATTTTTACTATTCCCATTGTGACATTACACATGTTTTCAATCATTTTTTATTTTTTTTAGTATTTTTCTGATTTTGAATTAGATTAAAATCACTCTTCTTCATCATTAGGCAGTGCATGATACTGAACAGGATAGATTGTATAGTTTGATCGGATGATTTCTTCGACTGTTCTGTTCTTGGTTTCTGGTAGAACAAGATAGGAAACCCCAAAGAGCAGAATAAGGAAGATACCAAACAGATAAAATACCTGTCCCTGGCCCATTAAATTGCGTAAACTTAAAAATCCTGCTGACACTAAAAAGTTGGAAATCATATTTGTTGCTAGAGCAATGGAGCACGCACTTGATACTGCAGGTGTGTCTACCAATTCAGGAACCATTAAGAACGGTATTGGACCAAGACCCAACGCAAAGGTAGCCACATAACCCAATATGGCAATCACCGAGACTACATCCTGGTTATGTTCAATGCTCCAACCAAGTAAGAAGGCGGTGACTGTCATGGATGCAGTGGACAACAAAAATAAGGTTCTTCGCCCCGCCTTGTCCATTAGATAGGCAGACAGACCAGTGAACACAATATTGACCACAGAAATATAAACGGTAATCATACCTGATGAATTTGGAAAGATACTCGACATGATAGATGTTGAGTAATATATCACCGCATTAATACCCGAAAATTGCTGCGTGAATTGCACAAGAAAAACAAGGAACAAGGCTCTTCGAAAAGCAGGGTTAGTAATGAATGTTAAAGTATTAACATGATGATATTGTTGTTGTTGCTGACTTTCAGTATCATCTCCTGATGATAGTGTTGCTGATGACACTGCATGATTCGCCCAGTCACGGCGCCATTCACTAATTTCTTCCTCAGCCTCTATTTCTGAGCATTTTCTTAAACGCATCAACGATGTTTTTGCATCTTCAAAGCGATTGGAGAGTGATGCCAAGTATCGAGGCGAATCGACGCAGAATACCAAAAGACCGATCTGCGTCGCTGCCAACACTGCAGCCAATCCAAAGATATATCTCCATAGTGACAGTGTGGAAAAATAAAGACCAATGACCTGGGTTGCCATGATGCCCATACACGTTATCAACTGAACAAGAGCACCGAAAAATCCACGACTGGACGTTGGCACGCATTCTGAAATATATGCAGGTACAATCACAGTGACTGAGCCAATACCAAGTCCTACAATGAACCGTCCTACCATCATCCCTTCAGGTGAAACTGCCAGTGCCATTATAAGTGACCCAATTCCCATCAATACATTTATACCAAAAAGCGAGCCCCTTCTTCCGTATCGATCACTAAAATACGCTGCTGCTAAAGACCCTATTAAACCACCTACTGTCATGATGGCAACCACCAAGGAATACGTTGAATCTGACATGGGAACACATTGGGGCAGACTAAAAGCTGTTAAATGAATACTGTTGCCTGTTTCTTTGCATTCAGAAATGACTTGCTGAGGTGTATTTAATTCGCCGTTATGGTAACCATACTGAAAAACACCCTTTTTAGTGAAATATACATATATATATTTAATACCAACACGAAGAGAAAGAGAGAGAAAGCGAATGAGATGAGTGAAAGTTAACTATTTTACATCAACAAGTTTATTTGATATACCAAAAGTATCGACAGTATAACAAATATTAGATATGGAGTTACTCCTTGACTAGACATTTAATTTATGTATAAATATATCAAAGAGCAATAAAGTAAAGAACAAAAGTAATAAGCGAAAAAGAAAAAGAAAACCGAAAACAGGGGGAAAAACAAGAGTGTGGGTAAAAACAAATGAAAGAGTGATGTGTCATTCGACCTTTCACATTTTGATATTTATGCCAAAAAGAGCCATTTTGCAGTTTATGGTAATTTCTGAGATTACACGGTTTTGTTTAGTAATGGTGAAAAAAATAATTATCGATGGCTTGTTAAAAAATGCTCGTTTTTTTATTTTTGTTTTGTCTGACTAACAGCGAGTGTAATAGCCAACATGGGATCCCCATTCGCCTCATCCAAAGCTGCAGATAAAATATCAACATCAAGCTGTGGCAATACATTTGTCATATAATTGAGTGCCTTGGTTTTACTGGCGTTCATCTTTTGACCAGTAAAGGACTGTGGCAATTTTGGTGTCAACTTGAACGCCAGTGTATCTTCCATGTAGGAAGGTCGATTGTTACGACGGGTGATTTTTGGTGTTTTTGCAAACCTCATGTTTTCGGATGGGTCGTAGCGAGGTATTTGCGTTGATCGAGATAGATTTAATCGACTGATGGATTTACCGAATAAACTCTGCATTGTATGTGCTGAAGGTGTCATAAATGGTCGAGGCTCTGGCTGTGTGGGCCTTGGCGTTGTTTGAGATCCTGACTTTTTCAAAAATGGTGTAATGTTTCCACTAAAAGGTGAACTGATACTGAAAGAATCCGAAGTCATCGACTCCAATGATGTTGAGCCTGTAGGCGGTATATAATCTAAAAGAAAAAAAAATGAATTGATGTGTTTTAGGTATATAAATAAATGAATACTATATATATATCTACCTTCAGTTAATGGCTTTGGTAGTCCTTTTGCACTGTTTTTCTTGATCCAATTGGCGATGGGTGATTCAACTTGAAGGCATAAATCCAATGTCTTTTCGTAAAAGGAGACCCTTTCAAAAATATCAGGTATTCTCATCATTTCATCGTAAGAGCGTTCGACATACTTGTCTTGCTTTTGTTGATGCTTATGTCGTCTTTGACTTTTTTGGCGTGTAGTTTTAACGGATTTTTGTGATTTTTTACTGGATGCTGAAGTACGTCTTGACATTTTGCCGCTACGTGGTGATGATGTTGATGATGTGGGTATAGGGTTGAATAAATTGGCGCTACTATTGTTGTTGTTATTGCTATGGATTCCATTATTTTTTTTCGTATTTTTACTACTGCTATGACTATTGTTCCTACTTCGAGTATTTTTGGTGATAGGTGTAGTTGGATTTAGGAAATTGTTTTCAACGTTTGCTTGTTTTGAAGGGGTCTGTTGTTCTTCTACTTGAATTTTTTCTTGGCTAGTATTAACAGATAGTTCTTTTTTTCGATGTTGGAATATATCGATGCCTTTTTTAGGGAACTTTGTATTCGTACAAGGTGACAAGTGTTGTTTGAATTGTTCGACTAATGATGAAAAATCATCCGACAAATTCAAGTTGCATTTTTCTAGTAAAAGTTCTGGCTTGGTCTCGATCAAGATCTTTTCTTCTCGTTTTAATCTCTCTGTTTTATTTGATCTCGCTGGTGTCTCGTCTTCAATTTCGTTTGGTTTTTGCAAGATTATAGGCGAAGGCGGCTTATTTGAACCTGTTTTACCTGTTTTTTTTCATAAATAAAAGTAATAACATGTCGGAAAAGATAAAAGAACAATACGATGGCAAATAAGTGCAAAAATAATATAATAGAACGAAGAGGAAAGAGAATCAGTGAATCTATTTGTAATTTTCCGATCGTATTAAAATTGATATTTACTACCATCCGTTGCAAATTCATCAATTACTGATTGCAAATCTCGGATTTGATCCAGAACGTCTATTATAAAAAAGAATACGAAGCACACAGAATAAGAGAATATAATAATTATAAAAAAAGAAGGAAGATGGTTTAAATAAATTTGTAACAAGAGCATCATAATTGTAAGAAAAAAAAATACCTTTGGTCGACATTGAGTACAAGAAGCAAATTAAATGGTTGAAAGAAAAAACTGTTAAGGATATTTTATATAAAAAAATTAGTATCTTGCCTGTTTAAAACATTTCTGTATAATGTAAGAAAAAGGAGTAATTTGTTTATGACAACTATCACTTAAATATATCGTTTTATAATTAATTATAAAGGAAAAAATATACTAAAAATTCAAATGAACCTTTCTTTTCATTCATTTTTTCTTTAATTTTTAGTACAAAAGCAAGGTAATGTATTTGTTTACTAGGCTTTGCTCCTTTTTTATCACTTCACAGTCATCTTTCATACTCCATTAGTTTGAAAAAGGGAGTAATATACTATATAGACAATTTCTATCACCATAATTACCGAGAAATAGCACATCGTTATTATATTTTTTGTTTAATTATGATAGCAATATTATTATTATTATTATTTTAAAACAAAGTTATCGTATACAAGTTAGGTTCCTGTGCCTTTCATATTATAACCATAGGTTTGTATTTTATGCAACGACAACAAATAATAAACCGCATTGTTAATTAAAGTTTTTCATTATTACTACATTTCATTTCTTTGTTGATAAAAATAATAGATTCTACCAAGTCGAATTCGCAGAAAGATCAAGTGGCCTAAAGAAACGACAGAGAAGTGCGACTTTTTAATGAATAAATATTAAAAGTTGAACTGTTTTTTTTTTTGTCATAGCAATTAATTATGATTTATCTTATTAAAGTTTCTTTCGCTTTGAATTGCATAAACGTAGTATGATTTATATAAGGTAATTAAAATGATACTTGATATTCCTGTACCTTTTTTTAAAAACTTGATTGATCTCAGAATAAAATAGAAAGCATAAAATCAAAAATTCCCACTTTTCCATAAGTGTGTATAGGTTTCACGACCAAGGTGACCTCAAATATTGTATGTTATATATATCTGTAAAAGATTTGGATTGATGTACAGCAAAACACTTGAGTACTCCAAAAAATATTAAACTTGGGTTATCGAATATGTGCAAAACAGCTTGAATGATTGTTACATCCAACGTAAACATCTTTTTTTTTTTCATAGTAGACAGCCGTCAGCTTTTGTTCACTAAATATGCATATCGGATGACTTTAATCATGGCTGATGGGAAAAGAATTTCAAGTTGGTCAGTGCTCATGACTTGAAAAAAAAACCCCCCAGCCGATTATTCTTCGAAAATTCAATCTTCAAACTTTTATAGGTTCCAGGTTTACAAAAATTTCTTAAATAATTAAAAAAAATGTGATTCGAGATTTATATACTTATAATGGTGCTCGTTGTACATTTAGTCAACCACCCAAAGATATTTAAGATTATACCTTCTTTCGTATCATCGCGAATCGACAAGTACAAAAATAATCACGTTTGGTGTCCGATAAGCGTAAGAAGAAGTGCAAAGTCATTAAGGTAATTTTTCTGATAACCAATCCAAAAAAGTACTTTTGAAAAGTGCATCTGATGATGCAATCGATTGATTCTCATCGAGCTTTCCATCCATGAATTACTAAGCCTTTCAAATAACCTTTTGCTTGCTCCGGACCAACATAGCCCACTTATTATCAATACCTTTACGGAAAATACACTTCACGACCTTAGCAAGGAACTTTTAATTGAATATAGAATTATAATCAAGGCATGACTGATACTGCCTTCATGAAACTGAGCAGAACAGTGGCAGATGTTGTATCCAAAAAGCATTCAAAAAAACTTGTTTTACTAATGCATTGCAGCAGTCATAGACTGATGTCAAAACAAATTTAAGTATACAAAGTGCACTTAAAGTTGGTGTTCTTAGATGGATTAATATTAATCATAATCATATAAATCAATTATATATATTTTTTTATCTTCTTTCGGATCGTGATTGTAATATTTCCCATGTTATAATTTGTTTTATCATTAAATAGGGTGACCTGGACCAAGGGCTCATGCCTTATTGCAGGCGGAGTCTATGGTAAGAGTACAAAAGAGTTTTTCCTTCTTTTTTTTTGACTGCGGTTACACTTTAGAGCACAGTCCATGTTACCAAAAAGATTATCTAAATAGACACAGTGTCCATTTTTTTTTTAAAAATAAATGTCGATGGTGATACACTTCAGTTTTCAAAACTGTCCCACATCTTGAGTTTTAAATAGCTTTTTGATAATAGAAATAGTCATCATGTTTTCGGGAAAAAAAAAACTGGTAGTTCTTTAAATAAAAAAGAATTGTACCACATCTTTATGCATCCGTAGCGGAAAATAAAGGAATGTAAAAAAAATAAAAAAAATAAAAAAAAAAAGCTCCTCATTGCCGTTACTGTGCATCCAGTTACACATCTATTATAGCATTTTCTATAATCCAATATATTTTAACTATTCACAAGTTATCCTCTCAACTTTATACATGGAGCAGCATAAATGTATAAACAGTTTTATCTATAAAGTGTAAATGCAGTTCTTTTTATTCATTTTTGGAAACATGATATTTGTTTAGGCAAAAGCCGTGTCATATTTTAACGTAGAAGCATGTTATGATTTATTTATTTTTTTACATAAATTATGTTTGTTATTCTAATTGTCTTTCTTTGACTGCGTTTAAGGTTTATTACGTGCTCAAAATTTACTACGTCATGTTAATGGCCGACGATAGTAATACATCTCAATGTTGGAAAACCTTCTACTATTAAGAAAAAGGTGAGTGAAGAAAGAAAGCGTAATTGAATGGAAAATATCAATGTAGTATAAATTGTTTACAATACACGATAAAGTATATAGTTTTTATTTACCGTATTTCCTGAATGAATTTGCGCTTTTTAATATTTTTTTATAATACAAAATATACGTCAATGCGCAAATAACGGTACGCAAATTTCAAAATCTTGGAACGCAAAAAAAATTGCAAGTGCGCAAATTCATTTAGGAAATACGGTATTTATTGATTATCCTAATGCAATAAAAGAAAGTTCATATATAATCCTTATGCAAATATTTACTTGCTAATTATCAAATACTTCGAATTTGGATGGATCCTTTTCAGAGATCCTATCAAAACTCGCTATTTTTTTTTACCACGACTATTTAAGAAGTTTATTTAATAAATTAAATATCAATCCATCTCATTCTAGGTATGTAAACTGCAGTGTTTCCGTATCAACTTTTGAAAAATGGTCTTTGAGCACTCCGTCATCTCCGTAAGGAAGGCTATAGTAACATAAATTTTTGTGTTTGCGCCCCAAAAAAAAGATAAATACCAATAATTTCTTTTTGCTTCTTGAAATTAACTATAATATCGAATTTTCTCCGTTTTATTGTAACTAAATCCAAGGCACTATCTTTAATTAAGATAAGAATAATGACAGCACAAGACTCCATGTATATGTGAGGTAATGATCACAAGGCATCATCCCTTCCTCCCCGCCCTTTCGTTCCATCATTTTGGAAAAAGTTTATACAAACCCAATATGACATAAATGACTTGTGTATATTAATTTAATTAAATAATATTAATTGACATTGTTTTGTCATAATATTTTATTGATGCAAGGTACAAATGATTCTCTTTGTTTATTTTCTTTTTTTGGGAAAAAGCCCAAAAATTCACTCATGATCGATTGGAAAAAAGAAGGTATTTGACTTACCAATAATAGTGCTTTTCCTTCTCCGGCAATGTCAAGCGTGTCCCATGACGAACTCTGTTTTATTTAGTGGGAGTACGAAGCATTCAAGCTGAGAAGAAAGGCCAATGACTAACGAGTGGGTTTCAGCAGGAAATAGATACGTATATCAGCGTTAAATGGGATACTGTGTCAATGCAGTTTCTTTCTTTACAATAAATCGAAAGATCTAAAGTTAAATCTATGATGGATCTTCATCTTTAAAACATTTGCCTTCCGACAGGAACAGAAATCTGAACACAAAATCATTCTGGCATCTACAAAGAAGAAAAAAAAGAAAAATAGATGGAATGAAACCAGTCCAGAATATCATCTAATTAATCGAGGTCTTGTTTGAATTCAATATACATATTTATTTTATAAAATCATTGTGCTGAAGAAATGTCATATAGGCGGAGTGAAGATGTTGAATGAGTTTTAAAAACAATAAAAGAAAAGGGATTTTGTTCCGAAGAGGGGTTTATATAGAAAAGGTTGACACCAATTGAATAGTGTGAATGTTGTTTTTTGGGTGCTGTTAATAAGGGTAAAATAAAGAGAAAAAGCGTGTATACAATAAAATGTGTTCAAGAACATATAGATATAAAGAAACTTATTGAGAAGGAGGTTTCTGTACGAGAATAGCATGTAAGCCCATCGTGGCCTTTGATTTCGCAAGTTCATTGCTTACTTCTCCCACAAGTTGGTAATATGTTTGTCTATCGTTTATATTCAAGTACTGGTTAAACCAAGGAGACAAACCACTCAGGACGCCTTTGTATGTCTGTATATAAGCTGTACCAAGAGGACCACCCCAACCCAGAGGCAGTTCTCTATATTCGTTTTGCAACACATTCATATTGTTCTCTAATGATAACATTGTATTT
>VCJK01002051.1:127084-144915 GCA_024139485.1 Backusella psychrophila | reverse complement strand
ATTTTTTTTTTTTTTTTTTTTTTTCTCCCTCTTCTTTTTCCTTCACCTTTTTGTTATAATGACTCTCTTTACACCATCTCTGATTACGCCATCCACATCAAAATTACTTTCCTATTTTCCTTTCTCTAATCATAGCAAGTCGTGCGCCTCATCCAAGCAAAATGATCCTAATATACCAACTTATATCACCATTATTATGCGTAAAGACGGCACTCCGACCACAAAATGTTTGAATCCCCGTTCAACAGTGCTGTCTACCCGTAGAAGAAGATCGCAATCCTATGGGGTCACCTCACCTCCGAAGCTACGTAAAATATCAATGTCTTCTTTTATTCCTCGATTTCATCACAACAAACGAGGTCAGGATCCACGCGAGGAACCAATAACTGCCGACTATCTAACGTTACGTAGTAAGTTTTAGTTTTAGTTTTTTTTTTATAAAAAAAATCATGTCGATGTATTCCTCTCTCCCCCACAGAAAGTGTGTTATTTAATCATATCCTCCTTTTCTATAAATACCACCATTTTATCACCCATACAAAAAAATGAAACAGACAGACTTCAACAGCTACCGACAGAGATTATCACACAAATCCTACTTTATTTAGATCTTGTCAGTGTACAGCGAGTTTCTCAGACCTGCAGACAGTTTAATAGGATATGCGGACATAAAAATCACTACCTCTGGCAAACTTTATTTCACGCCGATTTTCTGATCCCAAAAAAGCGACCCGACTCCACACCCTATTACGAGCTTTATAAGAGTCACTTTGAATTAGATAAGAGATGGAAAAACGGACAGGTCACTACCCGTTACTTAACAGGGCATGACGATAGTGTGTATTGTTTGGTATGGGCCGGTAAAGACCAGATCGTCAGTGGTAGTAGGGATTGGTCGATCAAGTTGTGGGATCTGAGTAAACCAAAGTCAGAATCGCCACTTGTCTTGACAAAGACACAGCATGAGGGGAGTGTACTGTGTCTTCGTGTCTCTCCAGACATGTCGTTTATCGTTTCTGGCTCTTCAGATGCAACCTGTCTCATCTGGTCCTTGCCTGACTTTACGCCCAAGCAGCGCTTAGAAGGTCATACAGGTGGTGTGCTGGATGTATGTGTCCTGGATAACTACATTGTCAGTTCCTCACGGGATACCACCATTCGTGTTTGGGATATGTCTGGTCGTGAAGTGAGACGGCTTGTTGGGCATTCAGGACCTGTAAATGCGCTCGGATCACATGAAGATCGAGTGGTTTCAGCATCGGGCGACGCTACCATTAAACTTTGGGATATCGTAACGGGAGATTGCTTGCGTACATTTACAGGTCACACAAGAGGTTTAGCATGCGTCAAGTTTGATGGTGCACTTATATATAGTGGAGGTCAGGATAATAAATTAAAGGTGTGGGATAGCAAAACCGGAGAGTGTGTGTCGACACTATCTGGCCATTCAGATTTGATTCGAACCATAGATAGTTTTGAGGTAAAATATTAGATTCTTTTGTATCATCAAGAAAAGCTAAAGAATATAAACAGGATAGGGTAGTGAGTGGAAGTTATGATAAAACTTTAAGAGTGTGGGACTCCAAAAAAAAGAGATGTCTACTAAGCTTCCAGAGTGGGCATTCGAGCTGGATATTTAACTGTTTGCTTAATCGAACAAAAATCATCAGGTAATTATTTTATATAAATTAAATTCGTTACATGTATTTTAACTTGTCTATTTTTTATAGTGCTGGTCAAGATAAAAGAATTATGGTGCTTGATTTTGGATCCAATCTCACAACAATAGATAGATAAAAAAATATTTTGTAAAATAGTTATAGATCTTTCTTTCTTTTTATTATGCATAAACACCAAACCTTTTCTAAATATATATTTTTTGTGTGACGGTATGACTGTAAACCAATTAATCATTTCCATTCTGGGGTGACGTATTTTGTTTATCATTAGGGCTGAGGTCTCACTCCTTATTTGCTTATTTCTCACTTTATTCCTCCTTTTGCAAGTCGAAAAACAAACTAAAAAAAAAGAGCTAGTTCAATTATTTTTTCATCACTTTTCTCTCTCTCTTTTCTTTTTTTTTAAAAAAAACTCTTGTTGCTCTTTTTCTTTTCCTTTTTCTATTTTCACTTTTTGTTTTATCGTTTTATCGTTTTTAGCATTTGATTATATCCCTTCTATTTAAACCAAAAAAAAAATGAAGTTCAGTTTAAACAGAATTCTCACAGTTACATGTCTACTAGGTAAACCACATCGCTTTGATTAATTTATTTATTTTTAGTGCATGCAAAAACTAAAATAACTGATATAATGATTAGCATTGGCTAGTATGGCGATGGCAGCACCACTCCAAGATATATCGCTCACATCTGTTGATCTCAGTGAAGAAACAATAAACGCAAAGGGTGATGAACATCTCTTTGTTACAGTCACTCGCATCGATGATCTTGTGGATGATGACGGTTCACTCTTGGCAGAGCGTATTATGGCTGTTCGTGTCACCTTTGATGTTTTAGAGAACCAGGTGAGCAATGACATTTTTGGAAATTTTCATATATACTCATATGCTTTTTAAAACAAAGCTCATGTGTAACGGCAGGCCTGTTGATATCGGTGTCTCAAACGTTCAGGTAGAGGCTCAAATGGCCGCAAACCCAGATAAATTAATGATTGCCTCAGAAGAAGACGCCGCTGTGTTGGCAGATACTTTTGATGTTGGACTTGCTACGGTAGAAGTCACAGCCACCATCCTGGATGAGTTGGAGACAGAAGATGGTATCAAGTTCCGTCGTATCAATGTACAAGAGAAAATCACAGAAATTAATGGTGAGAAGGTGATCCAGACCGAAGCTGGTCAGCAGATACTCGATGTGTTTGATAACGGCTCACTTCTTAAATGGGCTGTTGACCCTCTCACTGGCTTTATGCTTCCTGGTCCTGTTATGGATGAAAATGGTAATGGAAATGTTTTTTTTTTTTTAGTAATATTAATTTAGGGCTGAAATAATTAATTTCTCTATTTAGCCATGAACAATTTACAACCCACTTTTGTGGAAGACGACTCTGTCAACCCATCCATGGCTGATTGGTGGAATAATCAGACCTCCGTTGTCCGTGGTTTCATTGCAGGCACCGTCTGTGCCTTCTTCTTGAGTCTTCTCTTGGCAGTCCGCCAATTCATTGTTTCACCCAACACAAGCTACGACTCGGTTCCAATTGAAGAGAATACTGATGAACAGATTTGGGAAAAGAAACAAGAACCTCCTGCATACCAAGAAGAGGAGAACAAGCCCTTTTTAGCCTAAGTAAATAAATAAATAAATAAAAACGCCCCCTCCCGTTATCAATTCATTTGATAACATATATCAATAAATAAAATTTTCAAAAAGGAAAGAACGACTTTTAGTGATGTCTCTAAATGTCAAAAAAAAAGAGGATGCTTTTTTATTTATAAATGTATAATCTACTGAATTTGTTACAAAATGGAAGAATGCTAATTTTTTCCCTCCTATTTTTTTTATATATATGAATCATATTTCATTTTTTTTTGGTTGATTTTATTTAATCAATGTCCATATCGTCCTTCTTGGGTTCCTGTTGATCATCCATTGGGGTATCGGCATCAGCAGCAGGAGCAGCAGGCTCCTCAGGCTTGGGAGCAGGCTTGGGCTTGTTCAAGATGGGGTTGACAAAGTAGGTGACGGCATCCTCTTCCTTCTTAATATCACGGCAGAACAAGACGGGGGTCTGGTTCTTGGGGAGAGCAGCCTGCTTGGCCTTTTGCTCGTCCATCCATCTAGCAGCACGTTCACAACGCTCAACAATGTCCTGCTTCTCGTGGGCAGGGATGTGAGCGTATTTATCGTCGGAGCTCATGGCTTCCTTGGTCAAACGTTCAAGAGTGTCGCGGAAAGCACGTTCAGCATGAGGACGCTCATCACCTTCACGATAACGCTCAACAACGGGGTTACCAATCTTCTTGAGGTTTTCGAGCTTTTCGACATAGACGGACTTGGGGGCATCGTAACCTTCATCATAGATCCAGTCAACGACAGCATTGAGATCTTCGGCAAACTTGTCCTTGACAGTAGGATCAATGTATTCGGAAAGAGGACCGAGAACCTTGTCACGCATTTCGTAACCGTATTCTTCAAGAGAGTTCTTGGCGGCTTCAGTAGCAGCAATGAGTTCATCATTGGCATACATTTGACCTTCCTTCTCTGTGTAGTCGTTGATGAGGTCCTTGGTGAGGCCAGCGCTGCCAGAGGCAACGGGGAGGTCAGCAGTCTTGACAAGCTTCTTGACCTGCTTGACTTCCTTCTCACCGTCCTTGTTCTTGATCTCTTCGTCAACCATCTTTTCTTCGACAGTGTAGGCGGATTCAACGGACAAGATGCCGTGAATGTTGAGTCTAACCTTGACCTTGATGTGGGCAGGCTTATCTTCGACAGGAGCGACGTTCTTGATGGTGAATTGGCCGATCCAAGGGTTGATACCACGAGGCAAGCCTTCGGGGTTGGCATAGACGGCTTGCATGGTGAAGGGCTCACGGCGGTGGAAGGTCAAAATCTTGGTGGAAGGAATAGAGTTGTTGTTATCAAAGACAACAATCTCGGTCTCCTCCTCCTCAGGGGTAGCATCCCAAGTGAGCTTGATGGGGTAAGCACAGATATCGTTGACGCGGAAGTCACGGACCTTGAAGACGGGAGACAACATGGCGCACTGGAGGGCAGCACCACGAGACTGGGCTTCGTCTTGGTTAAGGGTGGTGGAAAGATCCTTCTTGAAGTAGTTGGCGATGGTGGTCTTGATGGCGGGGATACGGGTGGTGCCACCAATAACCTCAACAGAGTCGATCTCGTCAACGGTCAAACCGGCGTTTTCCAAAGCCTTGGTAAGGGTCACCTCAGTACGAGTGAACAAGTGAGCAGCCCATTCTTCAAAGTCACCACGGCTGACAATAGTGTGGACATCACGGTCATCCATGATGGATTCAATGTTGACGGGAGCCTGAGGGTTGGCAGAGAGAACCTTCTTGCAGCGCTCAGCAGCGACACGAAGACGCAACAAACCCTTCTTGTTGGTGAAGACATCAATCTTGAACTTCTCCTTGAACTCGGCAGCGAGCTTATCGACAATGACGGCATCAAAGTCACGACCACCAAAGTGTTGGTCGTAGGCGTTACCGCGGACAGTCAATTGTCCCTTGAGGAAAGAGACGATGGAGACAGAGTAAGAGGAGTGACCGACATCGACGAAAGCGACGTTCTTGGGCTTGTCCTCAGGCAAATCGAGCTTGGTGATACCGTAACCAAGGGCAGCGGCAGTCAAGTCGTTGACAAGACGCAAGCAGTTCAAGCTAACCATCTCGGCGGCATTAAGAACAGCGCGACGCTGAACTTCGGTGAACCAACCGGGGACGGTGATGACACAGTCGGAAACGGGGCCATTGATTTCAGCGGCAGTGATATCCTTGATCTTGTTAAGATACATGGCGAGGAGTTGGACGTTGGAGAAAGCGGTTTCCTCACCGAGGTAGTTGACCTATAACAATACATTTTGTGGGTTAGTATTACTGTCTGTTTCCGATTATCTTATCTCTCTCTATTTTAGCCCGTTTTTCACTCTTTCTCTCTCTTTTTATTGTCTATGAGCACGTTCTCTTTCATTATCCTCATAGATGTACACCCACACGCCACTCTTTTGTCACAATTCCACACTCTATGATGATTTGGACTCGTATATGCATACCTTGACACCGGCTTGACCATTGACATCAGCCAACTCGGCCATAATGAAGTCCTTTTCGATTTCTTGAACTTCGGGGTCGTTAAAAGTGCGACCAGCAAGACGCTTCAAACTGACAACGGTGTTTTTAAAGTTACTGATCTCTTGGGTCTTGGCAGCTTCACCAAGGAATCTCTGCTTGGGGCCGAAAGAGACGATAGAGCTGTTGAATAGAAAAGTGGGGTTAGTGGTTTGCGTCTCTCTCATATCACAATATCTAAAAAACTTACGGGGTGGCACGGTTAGACACCTCGTTACAGATGACATCAATACCGCGGTTACGAGCAACAGCAACAACAGTCTGAAGATTACCAAGATCAATACCCTAAACAAGTTGAAAGTAATAACGTGAGTTAAAGGAGTTGGTGTGTTGATAAACAAAGGCGAAACTTACGACAACCGACATATTTTATGATAGTAAAGAACAATAAGTCAGAAAAAATTTTAACGGTTTTTTCTTTAAAATATAAAAAAAAAATAATAGCATTATTTTTCAGCCAATCGAATGGCCTAAAACATCATACTGGAACCTCCCAGAAAGTGTTGGAACACTTTTCATCTCAGAATGAAATATGTGACGTAGTTATAACTTTGATACCATTGGTCTGTTCCGCCCTATTTCTCAATTTTAGAAAGAAAAAAAATACCTTTTTTTCTATTTTTTTCATTTTACTCATCTTGTATTATTATAGAAAAAAGTGACTCAACATGTCATTCTCGTATTTTTAGTAGTAACAATATAAACAGAGTTGCGCCAACATGTTTTCTCTTTTACAACAAGTTGTACAATAACAATGATAGGGCATTGAATTTTAAGGTTTTATTTTTGTAAGGAACTTGTTCCATGTGTAAATCATTACAGATCCACCTCCCTTGAAGGAGTTTACCAGCCATCTAATCTACGTCAAAAAGAAATTCGTATTTCTATTCTATGTAAAAAACAATAGTTACCGTATTTACGGTTTATAAACTCTATATTCAATTTGCATGACAAGTTCAAGTTGGAACAGTGTAAAATAGTAGGACTTGCATCTGTATGTTCCATCTTGTTGCTGTCCAACCTCGTATAAACTTTATTTTGTAAAACTACACTATTTTCGATTTGAGGGCGTATCAACAGTCATATACATATACTTTGACATGTCTACTTTTAATAAAGTGTTTTAAAATACCTTCCTTGATCCAAATATATGGGTATATCCCCTTCCCAATGTCAACAAACTTGAAAGAATTACACAAAATCTGTGTCACAAAAACAAGAGGCTTATTTTCAACTCCTGATTCTATTTTCAGGGGAGAAAAAAAACTTAACAGCCCATCATGGACAATCAAATCGATAGATCTTTATCTCCTTTCCTTGGAAGAGGTGCTGACACCCATATGTACAAATATCATATATTATAAATGAATAAGGTTATTTTGTCACAATTAGATTTATACGATATCTATAAAACATCTTAATTGTCCTTTATAACATATCATTCATAGAAATACAGTAGAACTCAGAGTTTAATGACATGAATATGGGTTGAAAATGATGTTTCTAGTCTATAAAGGGTTATATAAGGCATAGCAGCACGTACTAATTAGTCAACATACGCACTTAATAAAGGATCAGTTAAAGCTGGGGCTATGTATATGCTCAGTGAACTAATCATTCTTCTACAAGGACACACTGAAAATCGATTCCAAACAAGATTTTATTTCACTCTTTTTCCCACCATTGCAAAATACTCGACTTGTTATTTACAACAAAATGACCTTATTAAGTGAGACTTTTCTGTTGTCTTATGCTTGAATAGTACTTCATTTTTTAATATTGCTATTGATTGAAATATAAACACTAGCAAGTTTGATGTGGATTAGAATTGTAACAAATTATTTTTATTAATACAATTCCTTGAAGGAATTAAAATAGTTTTTTTTTAGAGAGATTTCTATACGTATATGGCAGCTGTCTTTAGTTGCAACTTGTCTTTGGGTTTGATTTTCTGGAAGTGACTTGTAACAATACTAGATTCTTTCATGGTTTCTGGGCTAAGAAAATCATATGCACATTTAATTGAGCCAGCGATATTTTATACCTGATGTTGCACATCCAGCTGGTACGAACACCGCATCACCAGCTTTCTGATGGAATCGTAAAGGCTTTACATTAGTTTCTTTTTCCAACTCAATCAAATCATGTTGGAAGTACCCAACTTCTTGCAATACTCAGACAATTTGTCCTCACTCTCGTAGCTCTCGAAAAACTCCTTGGTTGTCGATGCACGCTTTGGTCCATCCTTGCAGTCAATCACTTCTATTTCCCGAGCACCGTACTTTTCACCAAAGTAGGCTGGCTCCCACAATACTTTCGTTCCATCCATACAGTTCTTTACCAATAGAGGGTTCTTGTCCTGCAAAATCTCTTGGAACTTTTCAGTAGTCATGGTAGCAGCATTTGCAACAGTTGTTGGTAACGAGCGGTCGATTGCTTCGGTCACTTTGACATCATCAATATGATCATACTTGTTACTTGGAACATTGCTTCTGTCACTGGTATCAATAGCGTCCAACTCATCCATCACAACATCAATATCTTGCTCGCTGTACTTTTTGGCCAATGTAAACACTTGCGGAGAAAAACTTAAACCATCATGGCATGCTGTTTTCGTAGCATCCTTCTTGATCTCGCTCCAGTTGTTATAGCATTGATAACAGATGTCAACAGCGCAAGTCGGGCAGAAATAATGATCGTTAAATATGCTAGTAAGGCAGCAATCGCACACATGTCGGTAAACTTCGAAACCACTTCGTAGCACAGGACGTTGTGACTTTCCATGAGCTTTTCCAACAGGGTGGTATTGAGCAATAATCGCCTCCAACTTCAGGATATTGGCATGGAATGCACTTGACAATTCCAGCGACTTGTGGATAATGTGGCTTTTGACATTATTGGGTGTTGCTTGGACATAGCGTATTTCGATTGGCTGGTTGGTTTCAAAGAAGGAAGCAGTCAAGTAATTGATATTAATATTAAACTGGGTTGTTTTAATTATCTTTTTCCAATGAATTCATACCTCATTCGTTGTACTATACAACTATTTCTTTATTTAATGCCTTCAAAATCAATTCAAAACTTGCATGAATTCCTTTTCGCTTTATTTTTTTAAGCGGAGATGCCACTGATAAAAGGTACAGAAAAGGTACAGAATGAGATGAGCATCACCTATTCTTCTTTTTTTTTTCCTCTGGATAAAGTTAATACATGATTGAGGTGAACATTGAATAGAAAAATATTGAGTGATGATATATAAACTCCTTGGATCGTTTGCTGTCGAATTAATGGTGGTTATCCCAAAGTTAGCATCTGGAAAACACAGAGAGAATAAAAAGGCGAAACCCCATGTTAGAGAGGCTACCCATGTATTTCTGGCCTTTTAAAAGGCTCTGAAAGGCTAGGAAGTCCAGAAAGGCTGTAGGAGATGAGACTGTTTTCCGGATGTAGTACCCATAGCAAAAAGTACAATTAAGAAATAAATGCCATATTTTTTGGATGAATGAATACAAAACTGTTTATCGAATAAAAATAAAGCCAAAACATTCAAATCCATCTAAAACAATTTAGTTTTTTCTATAGTGCGCGTGGTGTATGTTAGAAAAAAGTTTGTGGCATTTATTAGTGATAAAGGGGAGATATATGCTACATATTCAAATTGACTAAAGAGCATACGCGCCCCTTTTTTCCTCCCCCCATATTGTTCTCTACTGGAAACCATAGAATATTCTTTCAAGTTATTCAGGGTGAAGCACCGATATTACTAAAAATCGTAGAATATAGAGTTAATAAGAATTGAAGGGAAAGTACCTTTAAATACTTAGCTCTAAGATAAGGTTTGAAAAATGCCAAAGAAGAGAAACTTAAGTACATAGAGATACAGCCATTTTAACTATGGTTTTTTATTTTATTTTCCAAAAACCAAACATGTCATTTACTATCCTCAAAGTTTACATCAACACAACGATTTTATAAATAACTGATCTGCAGGACCCTATCTTTTCTAAAAGACGCATTTGAAGTGTCTTTGGAACAGGAATGCAACATAATAAGCACTCATATATACTCTTAATTGTTTCGATTCTCTGATGAAATTAAAATCGGAGAATCTGCTTTACTCAACTAAAGAAAGCGCTTTATAGGTTGATGAATAGATTTTCTAGAGCTTTAATATATTACTATTTTATTTTTTATTTTATTTTTTGAAGCCCTGATTTACATCTCAATGGATTACGATGGGTATATTACGCACTTAATTTTACGCTGTATGCAAATTTAATTTGTCCCTACTATTCATTTTGATTTTGTACCAGCTTGTGCGTTTAAGATCAAATCATCTGGTGTTTTTTCTATAAAAAAAAAGGGTCCTTTATTAAGATCAAAACCACCTACTAATGAGTAGTGTTAATATAGAGTTTAGCATTCTTTTATGTGTCTAAATAGCTTAATGACGATATTGTCTTGGTCAAACACTATTGTAAAAAAATTAGTACATCCCAGTAGTTGTTTTTTTTTTTCGTAAGGTAGAAAGCTACATGGGGCTCTATTCAATTTTCTGGCATTATAATTATCTATCATATTAGTGGTAAAATTATACACTGTAAAAGATATACGAATTCGATCCAATTTTAAGTTCAAGACATCTTTGAATTTACTTAATTACCTCCGCATGTCATCATTTTAGTATTTAGGGAGCCAAAAGAATAAACAAAACCATCCATTACTGTTCTTGCCATTAGTGGTGTTCATCACTTTAAATATCTCAGCAGTTTATGCTTAAGAAAATGTGATCCATTATATTTGAATGATGTTGTCAAAGTCAATAAAGTTAACGGATAGCAACTGATTTCTCACAGTAATAAAACTTGCTAAATTCAAAAACATTAGATATCTGTCGCTCAAAGGGAATCTCCCACGGTCTCTCAAAGAATCGCTCGACAAGTCTACCCACATGCCCCCTTTTTTCTTCTTCAAATTATTGTACCACTGTCAAACGTTTCTCTATTTTTTTTTTAAGATTTGGTCGAACGACCGTGAGAAATACTCCAAGACCAATGCTACTAGAGCCATCTGTGTGACAGTACTAGGTTTATTACGTTGGTACAAGCTATACCAAACAAAATGGATCAAATCAAGAATGTTAGGATAGTATATCCTCCTACTTAAGAAGTATGTTGACGATCTTTTGTTGTGCTTGAAGTATTTCTTGATGTTTCTATTTAATTTTTATGCAGACCCAATCTGTAAAGAAAAAAAAACTAAAAAGCAGGAAGTGATGTTAAGACAGGAGCTCCTCTCTAGTGATGATAACTTTTAACAAAGTATAAATACTTTATGTTTTTTACTTATCTTCCTTTTTATATTTACAGTAGTTTTTTATATCTTTAACAAAATGCGCTTCTCATCCATCATTGCCTCAACCTTGGTACTCTACATTGCCACAGTATCAGCTCAAGGCGAGTACACTCACGAATCCCAATCCCAAACCTCACACTTGATGGCAAGAGACGCAGCTGGTCTTGGAGGTCTTGGAGGTCTTAGTGGTATTACGTCTGGTCTTCCCTTACTTGGTGGAAAAAAGAAAGCAACTAAAAAAACAAAGAACGTAAAGAAAGTCAAAAAGGTCAAGAAGGGTAAAAAGGGAAAGAAATCTGGTGCAGTCCAACCTGCTTCTCCTCGTCCTCTTCCTAAATCTACAGGTGCAACAAAAGCTCAGGTGCCCATGTAGTCGATCTGATGGGTGCTTTTAATAAAAATATGTTCTGTGAACGTGAAGGCCCTTTTCTATAATAGCGTTACAAGAGACCGAATTCGTTCTATTTAATACCTTATTACTATTACTATTACTAAAAAAAAACAACTACAATAATAAAGATGTAAAAGTTTTTGATCATTTAATGAACTATAAACATAAAAACTGGTAATTAGAAACTCTTTGTCTTTGGAAACCACTTTTTAACAGATGTTGGCAATTGGCTTGTAATATCCAATGAAAATGGTTTATCACTGTACTTTGCCCACAATATCGGAAACACCATTGTGATTCATTTTCCCGTTGCCCAATAAACAGGTTCTACTGTGGTGTATCTTTGTTTTTTTTTCCATAACCAAAAGTCGAAATCAGAATATTTTTAAGATTTTCCATTTGTTTATTGATTTTTCAAATACGGAAATCCTGCAATGAGTCACTAAATTTCCTTGAGGGATAGCAAAAAACTTGGAATATGGAACATATAAGTTTCTCACGTATGCATGATTTGAGTCATTTGATGGCAAGAATCCGATATAATAGCATCAGATCCTGATTGGCCAAACATCATTAAATGAAAAAGTTATATTCGTCTTTCCTCAAAACACTAGACTCTACGATTTTTTTCAAATTGTACAGACGGATCTTCAAAAAAAATATATGAATGGCCTTGGCATATCTTTGTGATTGTTTATTATAAGATTTAGCCCGATCCGTATCGCTTTTGCAAGCGCCTCAAGTGAATTGATGAAAACACCAGGAATAAAGGCGTTTTGTGTGGAGAGTTTAATGCACTATTACTCGTGGAACTATGAATGACGAGTTGGATTTTGATTTAGTTTTTTTGTTCCTGTAAAGGATAGAAAGAAACAAGTAAAAAAGTTATCCCGAGCAAAAAGATTCCCATCGAATTGGATTCTAATAGTCTCGAATTGTTTTTATACTCAATCAGAAAAATTATTTCGTTTAAGGCATTTAATATCGTTTTATAAGCATACAAATAGAACTGATATTATGGGCACAAAAGTTTCATTTGCATCTTTTTCTTTTCTTTTTTCCATCTGATAAGTGATTGACAATAATGAAGGTGCTAATGAATAGAAAAGAGAAGTCTGTTTTAGTGTAGAATTAAAAAAAAAAAAGAAGGAAATGTATATAATCGCGATGGATCAATCATTACATATCGTTCCAATCCCGCCTTCTGTGGTGAAAATTTTTTCTTCTTCTCTTCTTCCCAAAGCAAATCATGTCGCACCTGAGGAAATTTAAATCACAGGATGAAATTACACCAATAAACTTATCAATGTTTGTTATGAAAAGATCGAAACTTTATCTTGGATAGCATATGCAGTCGCCTATATTAAAACATGTCTTTTTCGTCATTCGTAAATAAATATATATTTTTTGTATCAAATTGTAAAGAGGTTATTTACAAAAAAAAAAAACATCTCTGTATAAAAGACCCGTGTCGATATCCTAACTATCGCTATATAAGATGATATATTCAGTTTTTTAAGAAAGGCGGAGAGGAGAAGTTCGGACTTTGGGTTTCAAGTACAACACGGATCACTTATACTACGAAAAAAAAAAAACTTTTTATTATATTCTTTTTCTTCTACCTATTTTTTTTTTTCATAAATAGATTTGTTTGAAATAATGAATCCTGATCACAAGGTGCATCAAGCCGATCATAATATCGACATACCACCCAATAATGACAACCCATTCAGTGTTTTCGATAATGAAAAGGTCGAGGTCTTTGACCAAACCGATTCCTCCTTTGATAGCATGCCTGCCGATACAGCATCTGTAAAGTCACTGTCAAAGCGTGGTCTAAGTGCTCGTCATATCCAAATGATCTCACTTGGTGGATGTATTGGGTAAATAGGGAAAAATGAATTATATGTTAAAGATTTCTTTCTCACGCTTACTTTTGTTGCTTTGGGGTAGTACCGGTCTATTTTTAAATTCTGGACAAAACATTGCAGTTGTAAGTTAGAAGGATTTGGGTTATACATATCTTAAACTTTTCCTAATTACATGTTCCCTTTTTCATTTAGGCGGGTCCTGCAGGTGCTTTGATCGCTTACTGCGTTGGTAAGTGTTTTTTTTTTCTTTAGACAATTGAAAATAAATAATTTTGCCTTGTTATTAAATTCTTTTTTCTTTTTTAAAGTTGGTCTTATGGTAATTACAACTTGAAAATCTTTCTAGATCCATTTTATTATTTCTTTTTATAGTAAAAGAGGTACTTTGATGACTAAACACAACATGTAGGTTTTTTGTCTCATGACTTGTTTGGGAGAAATGGCCACTTATATGCCTGGTAAGGATAGATCAAATAAGACGAGAGGGGTTCATCACATTGATACATTTCTTTTTTTTTTCCCTAAAAAAACAATTAGTTCATGGTTCCTTTAATCATTATGCTACTCGTTTCATTGACCCTGCCTTTGGTTTTGCTTTAGGTTGGAATTACTGGTATGTATACATCTGTTTTGTGACACGATGAGCATTTTAAACTAATAATAAAATAATTAGGCTTTCTGTAAGTTTTCTTTTATAGGAATTATACCAAACAATCTAATCAATTATTTTATAAAATGCTCTCTTTTTAAAACGCCCTGTTCCTATCGCATTATCTTATCTGAAACTTCACAGTGGGTAAGTTTGATAAGATAGTTAGTAAAAATAGAAAAATAGAACGGAAAAAAAAATATAAACTAAGCCATCTATTTTTTTTTTTCTAATTCTGCTTCATGATAGGCTGTTACAATTGCTGCTGGTAATGTTATATATAACCAAATGAAGAAGAAAAAGGAAAGTAAACTCATTATTTATGTTAAAATATAGAAATTGCTGCCGCGGCTACTATCGTTAACTGGTGGAAACCCATCATGCCTGATCCAGCATGGTCCACCATCTTTATGATTCTTGTTTTGACCGTCAACTTGGTTGGTGTTAGGTAAGAAAAGGGTTTAGATTATCCTTGGATTTCATTTAAACTCATTCCTTCTTGATAGACTTTATGGTGAACTTGAATATTGGTTTGCACTTCTCAAGATTTTAATTGTTATCGTCTTTATTATCATTGGTCAGTATATACATCATCTAAAAATGAGCTTATAACTGAACCCGATATCTTATAGGTCTCTGCGTCACCACCGGTGGTCTTGGCGGTGAAGTCATTGGCTTCAAGTATTGGAACGACCCAGGTGCCTTTGCAGGCGGTGGACTTGGCACCCTCGATGTATTGCTCTCAGCCGGTTTCTCCTTCATGGGTACAGAAATTGTTGGTATTACTGCCGCCGAAGCCAGAAACCCCACCAAAACCGTCCCCCGCGCCATCCGCAACACCTTTTGGCGTATCATCTTCTTTTACATTGTCACCATCTTTTTATTGGGCATGTGTCTCCCTTACGATAACCCTGATCTTGCCAACGAGGACGGTGATCCAGGAACCGCCTCTTTCACCCTTGTCTTTGAATTGGCCGGTATTCAAGTGGGTGCAGATATCATCAATGCTGTTATCCTGATCAGTGTTTTATCCGCCGCCAATTCATCTCTCTATACATGTTCTCGTACCCTTTTGGGTCTTGCCAAGGATGGCAATGCCCCCAAGTGGATGGGCAAGATGAACCGTTGGGGTGCACCTTATTTGGCCGTCATTTTCTCGTCTGTTGTTGGATTTGCTTGTGTTTTTGCATCCATTTACAGTGCCTCTGTTGCATTTGTTTGGTTTTTGAGTATCACTGCCGTGAGTGGCTTCATTAGTTGGTGGGGTATTGCTGTCGTACATATTCGCTTTAGACGTGCCTTTAAAGCCCAAGGACGTAGTCTTGATGACTTGCCTTATAAAGCATTATTATATCCCATCTCTCCTATCATTGCCATTTTCTTGACTACATTTATTACTCTTGGCCAAGGTAAGATTTTTTTTTTTTTTTGCATAGTGATGATATTAAACTGTTTATAGGTTATGGTTCTTTCTATCCTCAATTTGATGGCATTACATTTGTTACAAGCTATATTGGTCTTGTTCCCGTGTTTGTTTGGTACGTTGGCTACAAAATCATTAGACGCTCCAAGGTCGTTCCTTTAGTAGATGTTGACTTTGAGACTGGCCGTGTCACTCACCTTGATGTTGAGAAGGATAATGCTGAAGATGAAGTCTTGCCTTGGTATCGTAAGGCACTTGCATGGATCATCTAAACTGCTTGTTTTTATTTTATTTTGTATGTTTATTACTATTATTTTATTATTATATATCATTTTTACGTTTTATTTGTGTCCCCTTCTCCTCCTTTCCGTTTTGTTTCCTTTCACCACATCCTCTTTTTCTCTCTTTCATCAATAAACAATAATGAAGGAAAACACTCAAAAAAAAAGATATAAAATGGGTTTATTTTTATACTAAATAACAATCATTCGTCTTCATCATCTTGTACAGTAGGAGTGGGATATTTACGCTGTATCATTTGCATCTCTTCTGGATATTGCTGAGCCAGTTGACGTTTGATTTTCTGTAATTTTGTAAAAACACTATTCAAGTCACCTCTCATCTCCTTTAGTAGCTTTGTGTGCACTTCAAAGTGTTTATGAACGTCTTGGTAACGTGCTTTACTAAAGTTGTTGAAGGCTTCCAACTTTTGCTGCGAACCTTTGTAAATCTCGAGACTAAAAGTAGCTTGTTTTTTTAAGAAAGAGAGATTTGGCTTTAGCATTTACTATTCTTATTTACCATTGTTGCTGATCTTTTATGATGGCCTGAATGTCTTGTTCATTTTGTAACTGTAGAAACTGTTCAGCTAATTGATGAGGCACAGACATGACGATATAGTGTGAAGGCGGGGACTGATAATATAGCAAGTTTTGCAGGCCAATCAAAAAAAGCAATAAAAACGTGTTTTTGATAATTGATGTGCCCATTTGTATATTTATTTTCATACTTTTTATTATTATTATTATTGTTTAGTTTTTAGCTTCATCATCTAATAGCTACTTTTTTCCTTCAACATGAGTGCTATGCGTGGTTTAACGGTTTTTATTGGTATTTTTTATTTCACTTTTTTGTTTTGTGGTTGTACTAACTTGAAGTCTTGTTTATAGCCGATATTCGAAAGTGTAAGCTTCATAACTTATAAAAACACAGATAGCTAAACCTCTATATTAATAAATAAAAAAAAGGTCGAGTGCGTGAGCTTGAAGAAAAGCGAATCAACAAAGAGATGGCCAACATCCGTTCCAAATTTAAAGGTACCGACAGTTGTTGACTCGGCACAATACCCAAATATTGAACACACACTTTTCTTTTTAGAGGGCAGCTTGAATGGATATCAAAAGAAGAAATATGTTTGCAAGTTGCTTTACATGTACATTCTCGGTTGGGACATTGATTTTGGACACATGGAAGCAGTTAATTTAATTTCCAGCCCCAAATACAGCGAAAAGCAAATCGTAAGTTTGAACGAGGGAAATAGCACACACACACACACAAAACTGACAACAATAAAAAAAAGGGTTATTTGGCTGTGACGCTATTATTCCATGAAAACAGTGATCTTGTTAGACTTGTTGTCAATTCCACAAAGAAGGATTTGGATGATATGAACGAAATTAACAATTGTTTAGCTCTTCATGCTATTGCTAATATCGGTGGTAGAGAAATGGCAGAGAGTCTTGCTCCTGATGTGCATCGCTTATTAGTTTCACCGTAATGTGAACAACAAACCGCACTATTGAAAGTTAGGCTAACTCTTTTTATTTAGTACATCCAAGAGTTTTGTAAAGAAAAAGGCAGCATTGACATTGTTGCGTTTATTCAGAAAGCATCCAGATGTTATTCCAGTCACTGATTGGGCAGAGAGAATTGTTTCGCTTATGGATGAATATGACTTGGTATAATGAATTGATCAAGAAAGGGCTTGGATACACTTTTCTAACGGTTGTAAAATGAATTTAGGGTGTTGCATTGAGCGTCACAACACTTGTGCTTGCATTGGCTCAAAGCTTCCCTGTTGAGTATAGTGGCTGTTATGAAAAGGCAGTCAACCGTTTAAAGAGAGTAAGTGAATAGAAAGATAGGAGAAAGAGAAGGTCCATTTTCTAAGCAATCCATTTCCATCCTTAGATTTTGGTTGAAAGAGATTATAGCGTCGATTATATTTACTACAAGGTGCCAACACCTTGGCTTCAAGTAAAATGTCTTCGTTTACTCCAATACTATCCTCCTCCAGGTAAGAAAAAACAAGGCGT